>SWEM01000094.1:0-76868 GCA_019593585.1 Nitzschia palea | reverse complement strand
TTGTGTACATGGTGGCTTCCAAGACGAGCTCGGGTGCTCGATACCACCGGGACGAAACATAGACTGTCATGTCGGGCTTGGTACAGGTGAGAGGCCGAGCCAAGGAGAAATCTGCCACTTTGCACTGTCCCCCAGACAGGAGGAGATTTTCTGGCTTTAGATCACGATGCATGAAACCCTTGGAGTGAATATGCCAAAGGCCGAGCAAGATTTGATGCATAATGGACCGCACGACTTCTGGTTCCACCGACTTGTCTTGTCTTTGATACTTGGCAAGGAAGTCTTTCAAATCCCCATCTGTCATGAATTCACAGACAAAGTAGAGCCGACAATCTCTCTCCCGAAGAATCTCGAAAACACGAACAAGATGTTCGCTGTCGTGACAAAGTTGCAGGATCGCTTGAAGTTCTCGTTGTTGTTTTGTTTCTGACCAATCAGCACAAGTCACTTTCATACACTTGATGGCATACTGTAGCAAGGTCAATCAGATGGCAGTAAGAAATATGTTGAGTCTACAACTTGGCTTGTTCTACTGGTCGTCCTCTCCACGTCCAAGACTAAGCAAGAAGACATGTAATTGGCATGATCGTTTTGTCCTACCTCTCGTCCAGTTTTGCGGTGTCTGGCGCGTGACACTGTTCCAAATGCTCCCTCTCCGATCCTTTCCATTATTTCATAGCGATCCATGATTTCAAGCTCTATTCGATTGTTCGGTTTGTAAGGAGTAGTTTAAATCGATTTGCCAGTGAGAAAAGAAGAAAAGGCCTCTCACATCATTGTCCCCTACGGGAATGGCCTTGGAGTCATGTGAGTCGTTTTCCCCGCGCCTGCCAAGTGGGACATGCCATGGCGGGTGCAAGTCTAAACATGTTGCTTCCGACATTTTTTCAATTGCCCTCCTATGGAAAAATTTGGTGAGTCAAAATCCGGTAGTCCCTGAACGGGCATCCATCGACAGATGTTTCAAGTACTGGGGGTACGTGATGCGAAGCGATCACGGTCAATCAGCCAAATTTGAGGTGCGGTGAGGTGCACTACGAGAGAACAACAAATCCAATTATAAATTGTCCAGCGGATTGGACTATTCTCACGTTTCGGTTTGTCCACGGCATCCTCAAACCCAGGCGTTTGCTGTGAGAGAGAAGCAAACGCATCCAGTTAAAGTGTTGTACAATCTGAAACAAAGTGCAAGATATTTCTGATTTTTGGAATCCCGGTCGTTTTTGGAAGGTCAAGGTCATTCACAGTTTTTGTCTTGGTCCCAGTCCAAACTTGTTCTTGGTGTACAATCCCTCTTTGAATATTCAGGTGTACGTATACAATATAATGCCAGAAACACAAGATCGCTCTACGGGTAGCATGTCCCAACCAAGGGCAACAGCGACAACTGCTACTGGAACACCAGCCATCACTGCGAATAACGAAAGCAGCAGTCGAATCAGCCACTACCTGTCAATTCTCATGAGTCGGTTGAACCGAATGATCATGATATTGATTTATCCCTTCATGGTGATATTTACAGTAATCACTCTGCTGTTGGTAATTACTTTCTGCGTGTTTCCCACCTTGATTTGCATGACAATCGGCGTCTGCATCTACTATTGCATGATCGATGACCCTATTCCTCTCTCGGTGCTCTTACAATATATGCTCAGCACAGATCCCGATGAGAATCCATTTCCAGATCATCATTCCGGGACCCAAAGTCGAAGTTCGATGCAGGCCAAGCTCATTGTTCGCAAAGTTATAAGGACTGAAGTATTTTGAACATAACGACACCGATGGCGAAGATGACAAACTCCCCGCAACAAAACACCCGCGTAACCACCCCGGTCCCATAGAATTCAAGACGAGTCGAAAATGTCTGTACTATTCAGAGCCCATCGTTTACGAGGACAACAGTGATGACCACTCCTTGGTCGACAAATCTTTTGGACGAAGTGGACCGCTCAACCAGCGGCAAAACGGCGACGACGACGATCTGGATCTATATCAAGGGAACGCATTATTACAACTCTCTTCTGTTCTTGCGACGCCTCCGGATGACGACGAGATTGGGCTTGTAGAAATTGCCATTGGAGCTGCGGATACAGAAGACTTGACGACTGACACTGGGTTATCAGTACGGACATCTAGCGATCTAGAGGGGGACTCCACGAACCATCAACAGTCTCGATGCGGCAACACAAGGGGGATAAACAATCAGGAGGAGACGACAGTAGTGATCATGGATGCCAATCCGAAGCAAAATCGGCTTTGGCATCGGAGGCCCCTGGAGCAACTGCTGCCGAACATCTCAAAGGAGCACTCGAAATAGTGGAAGACTATTTTGGCATTACAGATTCCAGAGAATGTGGAACGACCTGCGATATTTGTCTTCTTTGCTTCGAGGAGGATGACGAGGTGGCTTGGTCTCCCAATCTTGACTGTGTTCACTCCTATCACAAAGATTGCATATTGGATTGGTTGCAACGGCAACCTTCGTGCCCTAGTTGTCGACGAAACTACCTCGAAACAAAAGACGACAAGAACGGGTAGTTGAGACTATCATAGATCTTGGCTAGTCTTATCACTGTCAGGATCTGCAATAAAAGTATTGGCCACAACTCTTCATGTTCGTCGAGACCTTAATGGAAAATCTTCGGCCAAATGATGGTGATATGAAAATACGCATCCATGAAGCCACGTGCAACCAACCAAACCCGCTCAGAGATCTGCGAATTTTGTCGATCTACCAAAGAATGTTTCAATTTCCAAACATTAATTGTAAGGCCGGCGTGAAAACGTACTGCAGAAGTAGATCTTCTTTCTGAAATGGATATAGCAGCAAGTTCTATGCAAACAATGGTTCAATAGTGTACCTACTTTAATCTTGGACCTGAAAGTATTACTGAAAGTATTTTTGGTCAAATCGGCTGTGATCGCAGGTAAGTTCATAGGGTGGCATCATGAGTGGCAGAATAGCATGCCAGATAGCGAGGCTGACTTTTGTGACACCTTCTAGCACGTACTTGTGACCTTGGCCAATTAGAAGCATGCGAATGCAGATTCGAAGTTCGTCGAATCTTGCAATAACAAGATGACCGTAGACTTTGAACACGAAAGATTCCATGGAATTAATTGTGACGATGACTTGCCGGATGACACGGACGTTCCATCGTGCTCCCGCACGAAAGCTGAACATCACGTGCAGGAAAGCATTCCATGTGGGCGGAACAGGTGGAGTTGTACCAGGCAAAAAGGGAGCGCGGCCACATTCACCGAGTCAAAATTGCTGGCCACTTTCTTCTTCGCCCACAGAAACAGAATTATTGCACTTGTAGGGAGAATTATTTAGCAGATCAACATTCACACACGACAACCTTTCACACCATTACAAGTCCTCTTAATAACACTGGCCGACTGAACACAAAACAACAAACCTGATCAAATTTGGACCGAGTTGTGTCATAGTATGATTGATCGGATACCTTCTTGTTTGTAAAACGCGCGGTAAGTCCTAGCGTGATTCCTTACGTACGCGTGTTGCACGGATTCTCAACCCGAACCGATGTGACTTATACTTTGATGGCTTGACAATGATCGCGTGATTCCATCAGACCGAAACAACAACCAGAATACCACATATAAGTTTATTCAACCATCATGAAGTACCTAGAGAATGAAAAGCTCACCGAGCTGACAGTTGATCTCTCAGATGTTTCCCTTGGAGATTCCTCCCGTGTGATCAACGGGAGAATCGAGGCCTACACAATGAAGAGAGCCGGAAACGACAAAAAATTCGCATTTGCATTAGGGCAAAAGTACGTAGCAGAGATGGAGGAGCTACAACAAGAATTGGCGGAGACTGTTGAGCGAAGGAAACGTTCGGCATCCACGAGCTCTGTTTCGGAAGCTTCTGCCAAGCGTCCCAAGCCTTCCCGTGCGCGTTCTCAGTCTTTTGATTACTTTGCGTTGGATAGCGTGAATCCCAAGACAACGCTTGGTGATTTTTCGGAATTGGCAACAAGGAGGTTGATGACGGATCTAATTCTAACATTGAACGCCAGTTTCCCGGACTATGACTTTTCCAACGTGAAACCAAGCCAGTTTGAGAAACTCAAGATTGAAACGGTACGCGATCAAATATATGAGCGTTTGTCTGAGTTGGCTTCTTTTAAACCACAGAAAGATTGGTTGGTCGAGATGTGGATGGCGGTGAATGATGTGATCGATTTACGAGAATGCGTCATCTTTTCGTTTGAAGAAGAGATGATTGAGGAAGAGGCTCTCTGGAGTTTCCATTATTTTTTTGTGAACAAGTCCTTGAGGAGGATTCTCTTTTTCACTTGCTCTGAAAGAATAGATGAGAAACGAAGGGAAGAGATTTCTGATATGGAAAAGGTGTCATTTTATTCTTCAGAAGCAATCTCCGTTGATGACTTTGATTGGGATTCTGCTGGAGGAATATCGAGACCCATTCCAACGGTTCCATAGATGTAGTTTGGGGTGAGTGGGGAACCAAGGGTAGCGAATCGGATTTGAAAGAGTTGTGGGGTAACTGTCGTCCGTGGAGTAGGCCAAACGGTAACTATTGCATTTTGATTTTCGTTATGGTTTGATGAGATGAATGATTGGTAAGGTGATCGAATACCGCAACATAGAAACCTCCAATCAGTTTACGATTTCATGCGTTATAAGGCTCTATATTTTTGCACAACTTTGGTCGATAATTCAGCCTGTAGCACTCTTATCAAGCAGAGAAATAGACGATGAGAGATTTTGGGGGGATGCGAGTCGGTCGTTTCGCTTCAACCAATACAGTAAATGCAACATTCCAGCGTGCCTTCAATCAAAGTAAACGATTAAATTTCAAAACGTCAAATGTCGCCCAGCACCTTAGGGTGAGGAGGTCTCGAAGACTTGCGCCGCTTAGTCGTTACATTGTCCTCATTCGATACCGTCATTTCGGGTTTGGAAATTGTAACCACCGGGGCGACGGTCCTGGCCTCCCACTGCTTCAACAGTGTTTCACCATTCCGTTTGGGTGTGTCACGTCGTTGCATGCGCTGACGAATTTGTTGAGCACTGGGCTTGCGAGATGATCCGAACACTGGTACAATCTTTGACATTACCAAACCACAATTATCACGACCGTAGCTTTCAACGGCGCGGCTCAAACTGCGATTTTGGAGAGCGTCCATATTCTTGTGCTGGTCTTGAGATTCTGGTGTTTTCGATTCTATCAATTCCATGGATTCTGTTGGCACGGACTGTCGCCTTGAAGACGCCGATCGTTGACTTCGTCGAGAACCAACTGGCTCTGGAGTTTTCATGTCCAATTTCTTCTTATTTGGGCTTGCAGCGCTTGTCGTGGTACCGGAAAAGACTCGTTTGGCAGGATCTTTGCGAAGCGCCATATTGGCAAATCGAAGTCGGCGGCTTCGAATTTGGGAACGACGTGAATTAGCTGTGGCTGACGGTTCTTCTGGCTTGGATGGAACTCGTGGTCCATGAAAGACACGCTTATTTGAAAAAGTATATTCATAAATCTTGTGGTCGGTCTCAAATTCCATATTACCATTGAGTTCCGGTGCGACAAAGATATCATATCGGTATGCTTCTCGGATTCCCGATAAGAAAGCTCCATGCATAGTCGATGGATGATAGGGAGTCGTGTGCTCTCCCGCAAACATGATCAGTGGTTTCTGTAACAAAATTGGATCGTGTATTGGCTCTCCTGCGGCCGACAATTGCGCATGTCCATCCACTCCAGGGGGGATGTAGGTAAATGCCATCCGAGAGAACTTTTCTTCACCCCAACGTGTTATACAGTAATCAAGAGGAAAAGGTATCTCCTTTCCACATATTCGTTTCAAGACTCTGAGACAGTCTTCCACGATTGCCGTGTCTGACCAAGATTCCAGTTCCTTGGCAAAGCTACCCCCATACATGAAAATGATTATTGGCTTTCCTGTATACTTGACGGCATTCAAAACGAGATAAGCATGTTCCTTTTCTGCAAGTCCCAAGAACTCCGAGTCTTGCCAGAAAACCTCGGAAAAGGAAATGACGCATTTGTTCAATAGTCCACATCCCAATTGTTGAAACGCTGCCTGTTTGCTAGCAGGAAGGGATGGCACGAAATTTATATGTCCCGGGCTTGTCGAAGGTAGTTTGAGGATCCCCAACGGTAAGGTACATACAATAGCATCTGCTTCCAGTACCCGTCCATTTTGCAATGTGATTTGTACGGTAGAGTAAGGTTTAGTCAACGTTCCATCTGAGTTTTTTCGCTTTCGATGAGTCGATATTGGTTTCTTTGATGGATTGTCGTAGGAAAAGATTGCCTTTTCATGTCCCACTGTTAACTTTTGAATTATCCCTTTTGTGGATCGATCGGACCGTCGAACACTTACATCCTCCCCTCGTACCCGTCTTGAACGGCGGCTGGGTGATATTGGTGGTGGTTTCTTGGTACGGCGCCACTCTGTACGGGTAATAACTTTGATAGGTTGCTCCTCTTCATCTTCGTCGTCTTCTTCTTCACGTTGTTCTTGCTGCTCCTGAATGTCATTGCCTTCTGATGATTGAGGAGGTTCTGGATATTCGGTTGGTGTTGTCCCGTCTGGCAAAACGACTTGGATTCGAATGACTGGTGAGTCGTAGAGGATATCCAGACCATTCGCCAGGTGCTCCATTACAAATCGCCAACTTGTCTCCACGGCTGTGTGTGCCCCGGAAAACCCATAGGGTTCATCGTCATTCCACGTGTACCCCAAGTCATGAAAATCCGCCCCCGTTGGCAATTCCAAATTCGCTTGATGCCATTTCAACAATGGATGATTGTTCTTGACACCCTTTTCCTTGCACACTTGATCGAAAAGGTCCCCAAATGTCCCCGCAGATTGTGGATCTTGTGAGGCACGTTGAAATGTCACATCCAAACACTCATTAAACATAGTCGATAGCTTTTCATCTTCCTTGGCATCAAAGGGCCAACCATTCTCATCTAATAACAGACAATAATCCGAGATTTCGTGTAATGGCACTCCCATCTGAGTAGTAATGGAGTGAATGGGGTTCTCTTCAATTCCATGAATCAATGCCCCTCCCAGATCGATGGGGTGCTCGCCGTCAGCCAATGTTATTGTTTCTCCCTTGAGTCGACCACCGACTCGAGAACGAGCTTCGACGACTAACACCTGATATCCTCGATGGACGAGTTCTCGGGCACAAGCCAAACCAGAAACACCGCTACCTATCACAATGACACGGTTGTGTTCTGCCATTTGTAGTACGATAGTTTGTCGTTCCAATGGTCGTCTATTCCAGGAAATTCCAACAGTACTTGTACTGTGGTATTCCAAAGAGGTCGTGACAAATGAACAAAAAATACAACAGACAACCCCCCAAAAAAGCATGTGTTGGCATAGCTTAGAAATGCAGTCTGATCAGCTGTCCGTTACATGCTTCGCAAATGGTGGTATGATTTACAGGTAGTCCTTTCTAGCATCCGGGTCCGTGTAGTTGGAGCCCAAAGTTTAAATTTCTCGCAGCCAGTGATTTCTTGGAACCTTCCTTGCCCTCTTTTCTACATTCCACTTTCATTAACTGAAACGATGAATCGTAAGGCAGTAAAAATTCCTTGCCCTCTTTTCTACATTCCACTTTCATTAACTGAAACGATGAATCGTAAGGCAGTAAAAATAAATATCAAGAAATACAGCTATCGATAGTGCCAGTAGTTATGGCACCATCATGATGCATTTTGTGTTTATCGTTCGAACTGATCATATAATACATCTGCGTATCGCTCACTATCAACCACAGCTTTTCTCTGGTTGCCTGTGCTTTCGGGAAGCATGGATCCCACAGTTCACAATGATGTAACCACGCTGACTAGGTGTACTTACTATACTAGGTGGCTGTTCGTCTGGACTAACCGTACCGGTAAACAGTTGCCAACAAAGCTAGCGGTAGTTCATGTCAGGACGCAGTTCATAAGAATTTAATTTTTTGATTCCTAGAGGCTTGTGAAATATGATAAAAATACGCTCTCCATATCTTGGGATAGTCTACACCGGTACTTCGATTTTGTAGCGGGACTGCGCACGACGTCGGGGGGAACTTTCGGGTCACATCTCGACAGCGCGCAATCGCAATCTCTCAGCACGAGAACAAACGTTTCGTTTTTCGAATGTCGTGGTCATTCATTTGTTTCTTTGCTTTGCATCCAAGGTAAGTCATTGAAAATTGTTTTTCGAATGGCTTGTCGTGATAGGTCACGCTGAAAGAATCGTGTGATTAATATCATGAACGAGGCACATTTGTGGCAAAGCATTTTTTTGGCACTGACTTCGTAATGTTCTTTGCGCCGACAGTCACGACATATCATCATGCCTCGTCAATCTCAGTCTACCAAAAAGAAGAAGCCAGGAAAGCCCAAGCAACCGAACGCTGTGAAGAAAGCAAGTAAAGACGAATCTCGTATCCTTGATCCACAGGATCGTCCAAGCAAACACACCAAGAAAGATACCACTGAAATAGTCGATCTTGTGATAAAACCAGCTACTGATGAAGAAAAACAAGGTGCTTCGAGATCCAAAAGTCAGACGAAAACAAAAACAAAAACAGTAGCTGGGATACTGTCAACACAGGACAGCAATGTACCGTCTCATGACACGAGCCAAACGTCGCGTCGTCGAAGTTCTCGAGTGGTTCCCACCAAAAAAGGGAACCCTCCTACATTGAATCACCCAGTTCACATTCAACAACGGAAGATGATAATTCTGACGATGAATCTGAAGTGTCTATCGCTTCCATGCCGAACTCCAAGAACAAGAACGTTGTTTCTGGTGATAAAGAAAAGAAATCCATGGCTCGGGGTAGGAAACCTGCCAAGACACCATTGCAGCACCAACGGTCGTCTCCCATCAAGTCCCCCAGGAAAAAGGCGCGAGTCCTTTCAACTGTCGGTACCCCCCTTTACTCGGGAGTCGATATCAAAAAGCCCTCGCCAGCATCGTCGTCGATCAAGGAGATTACGAAAAACATGTGGAAAGAAAACGAAGGGGACTGGCGTGTGGAGAGTGCCATGGACTACTGAAAATCCTCTTCCACGAGACATGCCGTGTTGTCTTCGGGTGCCTTGGCGTCTGACCTCACTGGAAAAGAATGAACTTGACACGTTCGTTCATAGGATCTACCATTTCATCATGGCGAAGGAGTTGTCCACCTCTACAGCATTCATTTCGTTTAAAACAAAATGTCAAGAAGCTGAAAAGTGACTTCCTGTGCCGCAGATTCAGCAATCGGAAAGTTGCGTAGAATACATGTACAGCAAATGTTTGGCTTGCAGTCAAATTTTTATGTTTACATAAGCAGCTTCAAATCGTAGTAGATTGAGCTACTACTTATAAAAAGTCATTCTACACTTGGCCTTGGTGTAGGTTGATTAGAACGACGACATTTCGCGGACCGCAGTTGAGATTGCCTCAAAATCTAGAACACCCTCTGCACCAATGAGAGCTTCCAAACCAAGTGACGCCGCAATCCCAGCTTCACCAACCACACCGGCTGATAACAGCAACATCAAGCTTCCGATAGACGCAATGATCAAGAATGCTTTGAGATCAACGGCGAATTCGTTCTTCCATCCATCGTACAAAAAGTTGAACTGAACTTCAAAAAACACTGGAAGGATTGGCTGTAACATCCGTGTTACGATGCCTGCATAGCCAAAATTCTCAATTCGAGGCAAAACTTTACCCTCATCCCAAACAATTTTGGTTGGAGTATCAAACCCTCGAATGATGATATCGGAAGCAAATCGTGACAATCCCTGGACGGCAGCAGAGCGGATCAGACGACGTTGTTGATAGCTTTGGAGCTTGCGGGTGATTTCCGTACGAGACTTGGCAGAACCCAACTCTTGAGAAATCACGAAAGCATCCTCAATTGCCTGGCAACCACCTTGGCCAAGATTCTGTTTAACAGCGCGTGAAAAATGTGCGTAAGTGATGGTGCATTCATAAAATACAAGTATGTTACAATCTGACGTACCGGCATCATGGCATGGATACCGTCACCTAGAAGGGCGACATGTCCATCCGTCCACGACCTTCGTACACTAGGAGGGCGATCGTATAGATCACGTTGCTCAATTTCGTGTTCTTGGGTCACTCTCAAAATTGCATGGACCTCTTCTGACCACCCCTCAAACAAATCTTGCAAATACTTGGAGCTTCCTTCGGGCTTGGGGTCGTTGACAGAACCTGGAGGACGAGCCAAGAATGCATACCATTGATATCTCCCCTTGCCGATGTCTGTAATAACAAAGTATTGTTGGGGACCGATGTAAACCTTGTAACCTACTTGTCCGTTGTCTGGTGATGCGTAATTCAATTCTCCAGCAAAGACAGTGTACCCCGAGTACGTAGCTCCTGATCCCTCACCACGAGCAGGCTCATCACGCATAGTCGCCCGGACAGCACTCCAAATTCCTTTTCATCAGAAATATTACAGGTTTACAGTAACGAAAGAAAGAAAAATTCAGCATTGGGAAGTCTGTGTAGATTCAACGGTGCCGACCAATTATAAACGTACCATCAGCCCCAATCAAAACATCACCTTGAATTTTCTTTCCTGAATCGAGTTCCACAGTAACACGTCCAGTTTTGGGGTCCTTGGTGTAGGACTTAACACCATCTCCATTTTGAACAACACCTTTTGGAAGAGTCTTCAGGTAAATATCCTGTAAATCTGGACGCTCGATGACACCAGTGTAGGGCATGTTACGGTTCTCAGCTGGACTTTTCAGATCAAATTTGGCATACCATTCAGTGCGGATCCCGTCCTTGATTCCGTTTTCCTTGTCGCCGGTGAAAGTGAATTTCTCCATGATTTGATCAAAGACCTCTTCGTCCATTTCTTTGAGTACTTGCAAGGCATTGCTAGCAAGTTGAATTGGACCCCCAAAGCGCTTGAATTCATCTGTTCGCTCAAAAATTGTCACATCCATGTTTGGGTTCTTCGATAGAACTTTTGCCAAAGCCAAGCCACCAACACCAGCACCACTGATAATGACCTTTAATGGATTGTCGGAAGAAATCTCAGCAACGAAATCATCAGAGGCAGTTGGGGTGCTCGGAGGAGGCACGGTAGCAACATTCAATGGCTTCGCTCGGTTGTTTGCACTGATGAAGTAAGAAACCAATAAAGAATGAAGATGAGAATCCTCCTCTTTGTCATGGAATGCTATCGCACCAACCACCCCTTGACTTACCTCAGTTGTGGAACGAACGCACCGGCCAGGGAAAGAGCAGAGACAGCCACAGTGATTCGAAAATACATGACTGAAACAAATTTAGATTTCACGAAACGACTTTGGTTCCAAGAAAAGTCTCAGATGATTCCAGGGATCAACTACAGCGTCGTTTTGTAACCCACTCCCTTTTGTGTCGCTTCCAGTTTCTTGGGGTGTTGTCGTTGCCAGGTTGGGGCGTCAGACCGTTTTGCCAACACAATCTACAATGTAGTCAGTAGGTACAGGTGTGTTCGTTTCTAGAAAGCGAAGTGCGACATGTAGTCGGTCCACGTCATAACCAACCCACCTTCTTTGCCAGCGAGAATGGAAAGGCTTTAAATAACATGACGTGGGCATCTGTACCCTCGCATTTGTGACAATAAATTGAAACCAGTGCCGTGTTACTTTTTCTCCACGTATGCATTGGACACGTCAAAGTTGTGACCATACCTTTTCATATTTACCTTAAATGGATATGTACTTACATAATCTAGTTCAACTCTCTGGTAGCTCACTCTCAAACTGTAAATTTGTTTTCATATGGATCAATCTCTTTTACATGGGTATGCGCACTTTCTGTGTGTGAGCAATCGGAAATGGACGTTCCAGCTATGGCCAATTTGATGGTTCTTTGTTGTATGATTTGACAAGTACGTTTCAGGTGGATTTTACATTTTATACAGTGAGGTGAGAGGTGAGACTTCAAGGTCAGATTAGTCAATGAGTGCCAATGATGACGTACCTCCGGACATGTCAGTCCAATTGCCAATGTACTGAATCCTACATGGATGTACGAGACCAGGTTGGCAAGTCTGATGAGATACGAGATGGATGTGGATTTGCTCGTCGTCACGATCCAAGAACCACTTTAAATTGCAACGATGAAGACAACAACGTTTTTCTTCATCGCTGCTGTAGCAACGACAACACTGGGCTTTGCCCCTCCTCGTAATCCATACTCGATTGCTACACGAGACTCAATCATTGCCTACCAAAGTCGGCATGAGCAAGATTCGCCAAGCCGAATCGAAAAGGATCCACTACAACGAATGGGTAATGCGTTCAAGTCCTCCGTCTTGGCTTTGGGAATTTCAATGGCGGCCTTGACAAGTCCAGTCCCTGTAATGGCAGCGGATTCTGGTTCCATTGTAGCTTGTTTGTTCTCAAAATGTCAAATCCCATTAGCAAAATGTATTGCTAATCCCAAGTGTTTGGCGAATGTAATTTGTATTAACACGTGCAACGGTCGTGACGATGAAATTGGTTGTCAAATCAAGTGTGGTGATTTGTTTGATAACGAGGTTGTGGGAGAATTCAACAAGTGTGTCGTCTCTGACATGGGTTGCGTTCCTCGGAAACCGGACGAGGGCCTGTACCCCGAGCCCAGGCGAGACCAACTAGTGTCGAGTTTCGATACCAAGTTATGGAATGGCCGATGGTACATTTCCGCTGGTCAGAATGAATTGTTTGATATCTTTCCTTGCCAAGTTCATTTCTTTACCGAAACTTCTCCCGGTACCTTTTACGGAAAGCTGAATTGGCGGGTGGAAGAGCCCGACGGTGAATACTTCACCCGCGATGCGTTGCAACAATTTGTCCAAGATCGTGCCAATCCTGCGCATCTAATCAATCATGACAATGAATACCTTCATTACAAAGATGATTGGTACATTGTGGATTATGAATATGACGATAACAAGGATGGTGTTCCTCCCTTTGCCTTTGTGTACTATCGTGGTTCCAACGACGCGTGGGATGGATATGGGGGAGTCGTCGTTTACACTCGCGATGCCAAACTACCCGAATCCCTCATTCCACGTCTTCGAGTTGCCGCACAAAAGGTAGGATTTGACTTTGACAAGGATTTCACCATTACTGACAATTCGTGCCCTACTATCCGAGATGGTGAGGCCTTGGTGTTGCGAGAAAAGTTTGCTGGCAAGGTGCTATTGCAAACAGAGGAATCTGTACGGGCACAAGCCGTGCGACTACGGGGTAACGCCTTGAATAGTGTCAAGGCACAAAAGGTGTTCTTTTCCAATGAAGGACCGGCAGCACTAAAGGCCTTTGAGAAATTATCGGAAAGCTTGCAACAATTCGAAACCGAGCAAGCGACCTCGGGTAAACAATAGATACAGTGGCCCCTTGGCCCAAGATTGTCTACAGATTACATCCGGTGATGATTGTAGCTATGGTGTATTTCCTTTGACTAGCTACTAGGGAAGTAATTTAAGTAGCCTGAGTATAGAATACATCAAACTACTGATAAAGGATATGCCAACCAGTAGCTCTGGATTTTCAGTCGTGCGTGATTCGATACGAACCGATAACGGTCGTTGTACTCCGAGGGTCCCCCAGTTCTGTCACCGGTCGCCATCCCCCAAAAACACACTTCGCAGAGGCCGGATCCCGCTGGAAAATCGAGAAAGCAAGGAATTTCACCTCTACCCAGACATCCACAGAGACAACGACAAACAACAACAAATACGCTGAATTTTTCTTCTAAACGAGTACATTTGTTAATGTCTCGAATTACTTTGCCACCAAAGGGTGGAGAAGGACCTACCTCGCCTCCTGCACCGATGGCTCAAGTCTTGACGCGCAATGTGATTCAACCATTGACTCATGACCTGGATGCTAGTGATGTGTTGGAGTGTTATGCTTTGGTGAGATCGGCTCCGCTCCATGGCATTGCCAATTCGACAATTCATATCCATAAGACTGCTATTGGCATTCGATATCGACCCACTGGTGCCGCCGCCCTTGCTCATCAACAAATGCATTCCAACAAGCGACCTATGGAGTTGACGTTAGAATATGGTCCACAACGCTTAGGTCCTTCCTTGAATCATGAAGCAGTGCCATATATTCAAGTCTCTGAACAAGAATCATCATTTATTGGTTGGGAGAATGAGGCGAAAATATTTTATACTACCAAAATTGTTGCCGAAAGCTATGTCAGTTCCTACTACATGGCCAGCATGACAGGGGCAGTCTTGAGCAAAATTTTAGTTCAGGCTGTGGAATATGCCGAACGAAGACGACGATATCAACCATTTGCTGTGTATTCGGTGGAAAGGGGGCGGGAAGTTCGGTCATCGTCAAGTATCGATTTTGCCCATTTCATTTGGCAGCAACTGGCAAACTTGGGAGTAGAAATCAAACCCATTCTACCACCCCCAACCTACGAAGCGCGACTGTGGGTCGACTCTTGGGAAAAGGTAGTACCCGAACCCTCGATAGCCAAGGAGGCAGCTACCTTTTATCAAAAGCTATATCAATGCATTGAAGCGATTGCCACCAATGATTACTCTGCGTATCACCCTACTATGGAACCAACGTCATCGCCTCAACCTACCTCGTCACCTTCACTTACAGCCGAACCAACCGATGATTTATCCGGTCAAGATATTTATGACGATGATGGATCCAATGCAACCATTGCACCAACTCTAACCGCCACGATTGATGCTACCAATGCGGATAGTACTGCAGATCACGATGGGTCCAACCGGGACTACAAAAGAACGAGAAGGCTGGATGACACTAATCTTGATGATCAAGACTCGGAAGATGACAATGATAATGACGACGCATTATTTGGTAACGATGATACTACTGATCAGGACGATGGCAATGTCCAGGCACAACCCACTCCTACGCCGGTACGTGCGAGTCCCACGAGTCCCACAGTATCCCCTTCAACGCAAGTGCCCACAACTTTAGAACCGGAAGCGGCAACCCCAGAAAAGGAGGTGGAAAAAGTAAAAAAGGCCGCTGCGGACGCTCAACAAGCAGCCAACGAAGCCAAGAACGCGGCCCAAACTGTGGGAGAAAACAAGGCAGCGGACGCCGCACAAGCCGCGGCTACAGCCGCTCAAGTTGCGGCAGAAGCCACATCAAATGCAGCTGGTCAAGCAGCCATGGAAGGGTTATTGAGTGGGGATGGATCGACAATGGCTTCCATTATTACGCAATGTTTGACCAACGAACAATATGACATTGCTTCCGCGAAAGTGAATGGGACAATCACCGCAAAAGCCATCCTCTACTGTGACAGTTCCACTTACTACAAGTTGAACCTTGCAAGTCCCTATTTGGAGATTGCCAAAACCAATCGTCCCTTGCCCAAAGCTGTCAACACTTCACAAATTGGAAGTGGTGGGGATCCCATCGACTATGTCCTTGCGACTGTCGTCCTCTGTTGTGTTTTGTTGGTGTTTGTTGCGATTCTGCAGCAAATGGGGTACAAGTTTTTTCATGCTTTTTATAACTGTCAGCAATGGTTTTTCAATCCAAGCAAATACAACTATGAAGAGGAGACTTTAGAGTTCGATGAGAGTCTTTTCAGTCTTAGTGAAGATGGGATTCCATTGAGCATGGGAGGTCGCTTGGCACGATCCCCCATGGGCGCACGATCTCCCCCGCTCAAGAAAAAAGAACGGCCGAATGACGTTCGAACGCCAGAATTTCCTCAAAAATCCAATAGTGCCAAGAAAAATTCTGCCAACCGTTCTCTGATTGCTGGTGGAGGTACTCCACAAGAAGTGGAAATGAGCAACTTGGCTCGAAGGAGGAATACTCTGCCGGACGATGCTACTGAAGATTCTGGTTCAGACAGTGAACTCGACGTAGCCTCCGCTATTGTACCCCAACGACTTATGCGAGATCCAGATCTTGTCGACATGCCTCATCTCAAATCCACATCTAAAGTTGCAATCCCTGTCGGAGCCAACACTAACGGTAACGGGGACTCTGGCCATGGCCGAACGTACGACATTGATTATGAGGAGAAGGAGTTTAGTTTTTGAACAGATCGAGCAGCGAAAATGCTACACAACTACAATATACGCTGTACTCTATTAGAGCTCTAGAAACGTTTTGTCTCACTGTCAAGCATGTTGTTTAGTGTTTTAGTACTGGACGAGGAGGCAGATCTTTTCGAACCGTTCGATCAAATCGAACTGCAAGCGTGAGCTTCCACTTGGAACCCACAAATTGTCACGCACGAAACTTCACTTTTTCTCATTTCATGTAGTTCCAATCACCATGTTCTTTTTTGGGAGTCTTTCAGCGAAAACAGTGGCATTCTTTGCCTTGCAATCTCCACAGACCCGCACGACGTGTACTACTAGTACTAGTAGTGTCAAGAGTACTACCATCCTGTTCCAATCGGCCTCGACGTTACTTGACCAACCAGTCGAAAAAGCCAAGTACGATGGATTATTGGAATGGTTGCAATCGAATAATGCTATCATCAATGACAAGATTGAATTACGAAAATCCAATGGATGTGGATTTGGTGCCTTTGTCAAGAGTACGGTAGAAGATAATGAACTCTTGTTTACCGTTCCTCGCCAAGTGTGTTTTACCTTGCAGGAGGCGACCAGTGATGGCAACTGTGGTGAAGCCTTTAACAAGTTGATTGAAAAGGCTGGGCCCGGCGGTAATACCGTGGTCATGGCTGGATACATGGCCAAGGAATATTTGATTCTACAAGAAGAATTAAAAAAGGGTCAAGTACCATCGGGCAAATGGGCTTCCTACTTTCAAACATTGCCATGGCAACGAGGGATCAATAACCAAGAACACGTCTTGTTTTGGTCCGATGAAATGGTCGAATCCTTATTGAAAGGATCCTTGTGCTATGGGGAAGCGACTGCGTTGAGAGAAGAAGTTGACTTGGCCATTCGTGTCATGGGATCCATCACTGGCAAGTCCATTCGTGTTGCTAGAGGGGAAGAAGCTGAAAATAATGGGTTTTCTTGGCCATGGGAGGCAAATAATAACAATAACAACAACAAGGCAGAAGGGATACCAGAGGGTCTTCCAGAGGCAATTAAAGGAGCCTTTGTTTGTTTATTGACTCGGGCCTTTCAAGATGGGGATGGTGACGAAGAAAAGTTGGTCCCTCTCCTAGACATGTTGCAGCACAGTGAAACTCCCAATGTTCGACACGCCATGCGAAAAGACGATGGTACGGTCGAAGTACGGGCACGAGGAGAGATTGCGGCCGGCACCGAACTATTGAATCAATATCGCTCGGAAGAAGAGGAAAATATGCCATATTCTCGATTTTTCACACGGTTTGGTTTTGTGCCAGGTATATTGGAGCCAATGGAGAATCTGCTTCTTGACAAGAGCTCTATATTTTATCCTCAAATGGCAGAAGTATAATTGATAGCGGTAGTTTGTTGATGGTAGTGTTATAGTGATGGTGGAGCTTGTCGTCGAAGGAGCAGTCTTGACTTGGACAAGAGAGTTGGACTTGTCTCAGTTCCCAACGTGGCAGCCATGGGGTCACCACCTGGCATACTATAGATGACTTCTAATCCTTCCAAGGTAGAATCATCGACTAGTTTCCACTTGGTCATGACTCGTCGAGCAGAAATAGTGGGTATACCTCGAACGTCTTCTTGTGTAATTCGTTGAAATTCTGAAGATGATACCGTCGTGTCGGTGAGTTCAGTGGCTCGTTTAGTAACTTTAATTTCCTTTCGTGATCCATCGGAGAGTACAATTCGCAAATCATTGGGATTGGATGGAAGCCAATCATAGGATCTTACAGCCGATGATGATGATGCATCTTCTCGTCCAGTCACCGCTTTGGCAATGGCTTGTTCCAACTCGGCTTGATTAAATCCCCTATCGGCTACGACCGCGCTATCCTCAATGGATGTAATAAATCGAAAGGGGTAATCAAGACGAAGTGGTTCTCTACCGTTACCAAAATCAACTTGTCGGTTCATCTGCCATGTTCCTGCCAATGTCAAAGGGAAAAAGACATCGGTGGGGCCATAACCTGGAATGTTGGCGGCGGATCTTCGAATGGCCTCGCCAGCATCCAAAGGGGCAGCGGCTAGCGACGGAAGTGGGGAAACGAAGGTCGTGGCGATGCCCAGCGACAAGATCATTCTTCGGCGATCCAGGCACTCCACGTTGTCATGATGTCGGGGAATCTTTGTGGACGGTGAGTCCCAAGATCCACTCCAACCATGGACCAATGTTGTCATTGGACCTGGTGGCACCAGTACCACTGCAACGCTGAGGAGAGGAGTCGCTTTCATTTCTGTTCCCTCTCTGGATGTTCCAAATCGTTCGATCCTTAGAGTGAAGAGCTACCAGTCATTCAACCTTCGGTAGTGTAGTAGGTATATCATCAGTGTTTGTTCGGTATTGTTCCAACATCCAACTCTTGATCGGTTCCGTGTTGTTCCCTTGATCGCTGACGGACGCCAAAAAGTGGCGAGAAGTACGAGAAGTACAACACGCACGATTGCTAGGACTGAATGCCAGTCCTGCACTGCTAGTACACAATCTACTACCGGTACTTTCGCGAACTCCAATCACGAACATAATGACATCCCCACAAGTGTGCCAGAGCAACATCAAAGCGCGACCTGTCGCAACTTTTTGATTATACACAACCAAAGCACTTGCACGGTTTCTAGAGCAAAACAAGAAAGAAAAAAACGAAAAATGAAGTGGACCCAAATCCAACAAGAAATTAAAACAATTCTCCACCAGCATCAACCTCCACTGGAACCCGAAGTCATTGAGTATCTCGAAAGTCTCGTGGACAGTAGTGGTGATGAATATCCCGACGACGATGAAAAAGAAGCGGTGACATCGACCCTGGGAGAATTTTTGAATGACGAGGAATGTCAATTGATTGAATCTCTCTTGTCGTCGTCGTCGTCGTCGTCTTCACCAACGACAGGTTCGAGACAATACCCCCAAGAACCATCCGAATTTCGAATACTTCGAGGTGGATTAGGCGACTTGTCTATCATCGACTCTTCTATCCCAGAAGATGTAGAGACCATCCACCAAAAACAAGAAGCACGAGAACAAGATCACAAAATTCCCCACAAACAACAACAGCATCACGAGAAAAAGGAGCGTCGCCACGCCAAACCACCCAAGGGAAAAAGGCAACCGCTGCAACAAAAAGTACTACAGCATCATCCGAACTGGTGGACGATCATGCAACGGCATGGCAAGAACGTCAAGAGGAGGGCAAGTTATGGGGTGGTCGAGGCTATGGTGGTCGAGGAGTTCGCTACACGGGAGAAAATTATGACAATATTCATTTACCCAGCGTGTCGTTACAATTTCAGGGCAATGAACTGTTGGTCGATTCGCCCATGGATATTGTACGTGGTCATCGCTATGGACTCTTGGGTAGAAATGGCGTTGGCAAGTCGACCTTGCTTCGACAATTGGCGGCCCATGCCATTCCTGGAATCCCCCATGGCATGAGAATCCTCTTGGTGCAACAACAAATTGAAGGACGAGACGATCAAACCGCATTGGAAGCTCTGGTGGAAGCTGAAACCGATCGAACGGCCTTGTTAAAGGAAATGGAAACTGTCGAATCAGAACTTGAACAAGGGATCAACTTGGAAGAGAATGCCACAAGATTGGGAGATATAGTGGGCGAATTGGAAGCCATTGACGCGGATAGTGCCGAAGATCGAGCCAAAGAAATTCTCAAGGGACTATCCTTTACCAAAGCCATGATTGATGGTCCAACATCTAGTCTAAGTGAGTCCTTCCAGATATCTGGTATCATGCATGCTTGGATTTCTTCATCATCCACTTGAGACGGGTTTCTCAGCTGCTCTGACCCTTGTTCATCGTTACACAGGTGGTGGTTGGAGAATGCGGCTAGCATTGGCTCAAGCTCTCTTTGTTCCCCATTCAGACCTAATTTTATTGGATGAGTCTACCAATCATCTAGACTTACATGGAATGAATTGGTTAATTCAGTACTTGACGAAAGAAGACACCAAACAACAGGATCGTACACTCATGGTAGTTTCCCACGACCGTTCGTTCTTGGATGCAATTTGCACTGACATTATTGTCATGGAGCACCAACGCTTGGGCTACCATGTGGGAAACTACTCGGAATACCAGCGTCAAATGCAGGAAAAGTCTGCCCGGCAGGCTCAGATATTGGATGCTTCGGAACGACAACAAAAAAAAGCCATGGCCTTTGTTCAGAAACAACAAAACAGCAAAAAGTCTACAGATCCCAATAAGCAACGACAGGCCAAAATGATTAAAGAAAAGAAAATGGAAAGGATTGGCAACTACCGAGAAGATGGCAAACGATATAAAACCAATTCCCTCAAGAAGCTTGACGAATCCTACGTGCGACTTGCTCAGAAAGTTGTCATCGAAAAAGATGATCCCGTCCTGAAGCTACAATTTCCGAATCCGACATGGCCCCCGGGAGTCCCCGAAAATAGTCCTTTGATTCAACTGGACCAAGCAAGCTTCACCTACAACTCACACGCCAAGCCCATTTTGAAGGATCTTACGCTTTGCATATCTCGTGGAAGTAAGATTGCCCTAGTGGGCAGCAATGGATGTGGCAAATCTACACTCATCAAATGGATCACGGGAGAGAGTGATGGTATTGGAAAGATGACTGGAACCATCTGGAGGCATCCTAGTTTGCGAATCGGACATGTTACACAATATTCGGTAGAGGAACTAGAGGAATACGCACACATGACCGTTGTGGAGTACGCGGAAGAACATTTGGCTACGGGCAGGGCTTCGTCGACCGTCATCAAGGAAGCCTCGGGCAACGTTCGTCAATATCTTGGAGCCTTTGGCCTTGGCGGGGCTCATGCCCATCGTCCAATCGGCAAGTTGTCAGGAGGTGAACGAATGAGACTCTGCTTTGCTACAGTTTTAGCCGATCAACCCCATTTGCTATTTCTGGATGAATCAACCAATCACGTTGATTTGGAAACACTGGACTCCATGTCGGCTGCTTTGAACGAGTATCAGGGAGCCGTGCTCATGGTGTCGCACAATCAAGCGTTTCTCAGCGGCTTTTGTAAGGAACTGTGGGTCTTGGAAGATGGTCATGCGGATGTGAGCCATGACGACACGGAAAGCTTTGATGAATTGTTCTCCAACTACCGAAGTAGCATCCTCTCTTCGTCGGCTGCATCCAATCGTCGTGATGAACGACGCCTCAAGACAGATATGGCCAAACGAGCGACCAAGCAAAGCACAGGGGCGAAACAAAACACCACTCTGTTTACCTAACACTCTCAGTAGGCTTAGATCAAATCTTGTTTTCTAGGAAAGCATTACAAACAACAATATTTTTTCAATGGACTTGAACATGGAAATGGATTGCATTGTGGAAATAGTGCAGCGACGACTCGAATCCAAGTTGAAATCACTACCGCTGTCAAAAGTCGCTTGTCACATTTTTCCGTGCTCTGGATTTCTGTCAGCTAGAGAGGAAGTCTCTCTTCGAATTTTTCCTTTGCAGCGAACTGTGAGATGTACCTGAGTCAACAAGCAAAAGATACATCATTGGAGAAAATCTCAAGGTAACGTTCTGGATTTGTTAACAGTAAGAGCCCTTTGGTTCTTTTGCTTACCCGACAGAAGGAGCAAACGTACTTGCTGGTCAACAAGTAAATCTAGTAAGTTTACTATCTTTTACACCATTCGAATGGCTTTGTCGTCTATGTCACAGTCTATGAAGTCAACGTATGGCGTGAGAGTGGGGAGAAAAACAAAAAATTGAAATGCCAGTGTATGGCAGTTGAAAATTACGTGAGCAGCAGAGGCGGCCATGTCCATTGTTTTGTTGCGTTGTAGGTGTTTATACAAATGCTCTCCGTCGAGTGTTACTTTGTACATTACGTCTGTGTTCGTTCTTTTCGTGAACATTGCAGGACCATGATTTTGGAATGTCTCGTTTCGAATATCCTTGCATCAGTGTTTGAAAGTCTTCTTTGGTGGCAGCCTCCCGTAATTTATTCAGGACCATTTCCCCAACCAATCCTTTCGAGGCACAGTCCTCAAAGATGACCCTTGTCCACTTTTTCCTTTCGGGGCAACCTAGTGGTAACAGCCGAGCGCAAGCTTTCAACATGGTTCCATAAGTGACATGATTGGGTTCACCGAAATCTTTGGCCCTTGACACAAGTTGCTGGAACGTGGAATGCGCAACATTAAAGGCTTTTAGTCGTTCTGCCCGAGTGCCAGGTTCAGAAGCACAAGTGGATATTACTGAAGTAAATCCAACCACATCGGGTCGACATTCCACACAACCATCTTGAAAAAGTTTTAATTGTCGGTCGAGTATCGAGCGTGCCTTTCGGAACGCTCCTGTCGTGGTACTCTTGGCCCACAGACCAATAGCGTAATTGAACAGAATTGTATCAGGCTTCCAACTCAGTTCGCCTGCTCCTGACTTTTTCTGAATCGTTCGAATGATTGAATCTGCAGTAGATGCGACAGACTTTGGGGTACTTGCATCTCGCGCAAGCACACTAAGGACGATGTGGTACGTGATCAAATCGGGAGCCACTCGGTCATTCTTTTCGATGGTGCAGAGTTTGTCCATGACCGACAGAATGTCAAGTGAACGCTTCCAAGCATCTGCATCTTTTGACTTTGCCCATGCACTGAGAACTGCATTGAATGAAAGCGTCCGTGGGCCCAACTTTGGTGAGTTTGTCTCCCGATGCATTTTTTCCATCATGCCCAGCAGCTTTTCAGCCCTGGTTGGAGCATCGGGAAGCCTACTCCTAGCCCAACTTTGTAAGACAATGTCGAAGCAATCAGAGTCGGGAAGGGCTTGATCATTCTTTCCTTGGTTGTACAATTCCATCATCCATTCCAATATACGTTGGGCCCGGGTCGCGCTGTAATCTGTATGACTTTGGCGCCACGCCATGATGACGACTTTGAATGATGATAGATTCGGTTGCACATTTTGATCACCATCTTCGTGCCGTGCTTGCATTTGTCGTAAAATCTGTTCGCATCTCTCGGCTGCAAAAACACCTTCGCCACTACGAGCCCATCCTTCCAACAACCAATTGTAGTCCGCAGTATGTGGATTGGCCTTACTATTTCCTGCCTCACTTTCGTCGACTAATCGTTTTACAAGCCGTTCTACTGCAACAGCATTCTCTGCACTGTGATATTTTGCCGTCGTCCAACCCTTCATCACCTCTGGAACTGCTTGAATCATTTCATCAGAAAGTGTTGGCGACCCGCAAATGTCACCTGTTAGCTTCTTGAGCCATGGTATTTGCTTGTCTGGTGGTATTGCGCCAATCCATGTGACATAAGACTCTACCAATGGCAATGATATACATGCCACCATTGTCAAAGGGAATTTCATCGTGAATTCAAAGGATGCAGTAGTTTCGTTTTCATATATTGTGCAACTTGAAAGACTACCGGTAGGGATATGTCCAAGCTTTGAAAAAGCCGATGGTTCGAAAGTTGATGATGCAGATGTTTTGACTCATTCCCACTGGTGCTCTGGGCCTTGCGACACCATGGGCGACCCCTGAAATAGCATACGCGTCATCCCTTTACTTATAAAATCGAAGAAACTGCGACATGGTGTATATCTTGAAGAGGCTCGTCGAAATTCCAGAAACGCGGCAGTTAACGTCAGCATGGGCGAAGCAAGTTCTGCCACCTCCCCGTGGCGTACCAGGTACATGGTAGTGGAAGATTTCCGCAGTGGAATCTTGCGCCCTGTCTCACATCACACAGTCAGTGACAGCCTCATCGTCATCAAAGCACAGGGCGATCTCGATCTTGTTTCTGTTTCCGCACAAGTTACGGACCTGCTGTGTCAGAATTCACTGTCACAACGAAAACCGTGAGAATTTGGAGCTGTCAATTCATAACTGTGCGGGAAGTGAACCCGATAGCAAGGGTTGGAAAAAGATGTCTGCCGGGTTGGACATCCGGTGTTCTATCTCGAACAAGACCACGCACAGCCTACGTGGAAACAAATGCTCAACACTCGAACAATATGAGTTATCATGCTTGCCGTCAATAGAATGACAAGACATTATGCAAAGCCAACTAATACATTACTTTTTGTTGGTGGCTAGTTTGTCCAGAATCATTGCTAGTTACTCAAACACCCAACAATCAACTATGAACCATTCAAATGTGAATGAAGTACATGACCTAGAATAAGCATTAGATAGGTAGACGCCTTTTGACTTTTAAAGGAACTTGGTACCAGTGTATCGAATCAACAACCTATTTTAATCAGTCCATGGACCATCAAGCTCAAGCTTGACATTGATAGGTGGTTTGTCCTGACACTTGCATGTTACTCGGACCCTGGTGAAGTTCTCAATCATCAATTGCTTCCACTGCTCGCCATTGTGATTGGCGATACGATCAAGTTGAATCTTTCTTCCATATCCGTTGCGTTCTTCTAATGGTTGGAACTTGATCCAACTTTTGTGCTCATCAAGAAAAATGAGACTCGAGATTCCCAACGACGGTACAAAGACTGTGAATGTCTTTTGTCCCACGGAGAGGACTATTCCCATCTGTGACTTCATTGGATGCCTACGCAAGTAGAGTGACAAGAAGACAACGTCACTTCTGTCCTGAGCTTTGCGGGATCCCTCTTTTTTCTCATTGCATCGCTCGCAAATACTTTCAATCTCTTTTTCACTTAAGTCGAACCCGTCTACTGCCTCTTGTCCATCGAGGGTGGCTTGTAGCAAGCGATGAACAATAACGTCTGCATACCGACGAATGGGTGATGTAAAATGAGTATAATAGGGAATGTTCAAGGCAAAGTGTGCCCACGCTTCCTTGCTAAGGCTGCCGGCAGCCACATACGTTGCAGCCCGCATGGGCATTTTCAGCATTTCCGTGACGCATTTCAGCACGAGTTCGTCCTGGCATTCGCGTCCAAGTCGATTGAGAGATCGCTGCAGCGATTCAGAGCTGCTACAGTCGATTAGAAAGCCAATGGTATCTTTTGCGATTTCAACAACCTTTTCCAATCCTTGAATGAGCGGTGGCTCATGATTACGAAGGAGTGCCAGTCCACCAGCATGAGTAATGAGACGCTGTGCTACCAAAAAATTGGCCAAAAGCATGTACTCTTCGACTAGGCGATTTGAATCCCTTATGGGATAGGGCTCGCAAAGCAGGGGCGTTTCTCGATCAGAATCAAGTTGAAACGTCAACTTGACAGCGTTCAAAGCAATTGCACCATTTCGGAACCTTAGATCTCGTCTGGCCATTGCGACTTGATGCATCAGCCTCACATCAGCGGCAACCTGGTCAATCGTGTGAATACCGGTGGGACGACGACTGGATGGCCAGAATTCGTCGCTAATTTCATTCTCTCCTACTGCCACCTTCTTGTCGATGATGTTTTGTGCCGTGGCATAATCTAATCGTGCGCAGGACTTGATGACAGTTCGCCCGTACCAAACAGGGTGTCCCTTCACCAAACTTCCATCCTTGTTCATTCTCCAAACACAAGAAAATGCCAGACGCTCCACGTTTTCATTCAAGCTGCAAGCGATTTCACACAATGGGCGGGGTAACATTGGGATCGTTCGGTCTACCAAATATACTGTGGTACATCGTCGTTGAGCCTCGAGATCGATATTAGAGTTTGGTTGAATAAAAAAGGACACATCTGCAATGTGAACACCAAGTTCAATCTGACCATTTTCTAGTTCTTCAATATGAAGAGCATCGTCCAAATCTTTGGCAGTAGTTGGATCGATGGTAAAAATGCGCTTGTGCCTATAATCTCGGCGCCCCGTGTACATTTCTTGTGTTGGCTTCCAGCCGGAAACCTGACCATCGCAATATTCTCCAGACGCCACAGCTTGCTGGCATTCCTCGAGAACAGTGGTAGGGAATTCACCGTGGTCAACTTGGTTGTCTATCAAGAGCGCCGTAGTTTCATCTTCAACGTTGCACGCGAGTCCAAATTGTGTGACATCTTCACACGGAGGCCATTTGAAATCTGGTTTCCACGACCCATACATATACTTGGCGGAGAAAATGGCATCCGGTGGACTGTCTTTGAATTTTTCCGCATCAGCATTACTCAGTCGAAACTGTGGAAGCGACTTGTTTGCAGATGTCAGTAAAGTTGTGCCACTTTGCATCCGTTTCAGCGTCCCCACAACCCGTCGCGACGGCAATGTAGAATGTGATGCTGCCTTGATTTCGGATGCCAAAGCCTTTGGTGGAATGACATGGACCACGCGCCCACGTCTCTGGTCCGAGAGTGCACCCGTGCCTTCAGCCTTGGGAATCCCATTTGACCGTTGGATTGGCACCACTGGGTCCCAGAGGCTAACTTGGACATCATCATCTTGCCACCAGGCTTCCTGGATCTCATCTCCGACGTCCTCCGACTCTTCTTGCTTTGGTATTTCTGTCATTGGGACGCTTGACGAAGGGCCCTGTTCCGTTGCCAATGCTTCGTCCACTGGTAGCAGTTCTAGAAAGATTTGATCGCCATCGATGGCCCTGTTTCGTTCCAAAGTGCCCGGTATCAGGACGTCCTTTGCTTGACTTCCACGATCACACGTGCAAAACGCAGATGCATCTCTACCCTGCAAAACCCTCAAAGTTCCCCGAATAATCTCCGGATCCTTGGCATTGTATCGCACCAAGCAAGATTCCAGATCCCAATGGGGTGGATACACAATCTTCTCGTCGGACACCTTCGCATTCCTCTTTCGTTGTTCTGGTGGAACTCTGTTGCCATTCGACTGTGTGGTTTCCTTGTTGTTTTGGTTCGGTCCCTCAGTTCGCCGCGGCGTTTGGTGCGTATCCTTGTTTCCTGTTTTGTTATTATTCGCTTTGTAGTTTTTATTCTTATTGTTTCTGGACGGAGGTCGATTTGTGCTCCCGGCTTCTTCGACCACGGATGTACCAACGGAAGCACTCGTGAGACCAGGCTGTTGGTCTTGCGATCGAGGTGCCTTTTTCTTCTTGTTGTTGCGGTTCCGATCTCCATTGCCAAGCCCTGCTTCGCGGGGCTGCTCCATTGTACGGGTGGGGTCTATAGACTGTTCTCACAGTTATCGTCTCAGGTCAATGCCTACACAAGTTTTGGTTTTCCAATCGTCGACAGAATAAATCCAATGAATGTCTACAAGATTCTTGACAGTGAGATGCTTTCACGAGACAAGTATCCCAAACATGTGCCTGGATACGGGATCAAGTCTAACAATCATTGCGTTTCCTGGGGCTTCGGAGGATGTTGAATTTGATTTGATGCCATTCCGTCAACCGCACTTTCGATGTGATGTTGCCACTCCGTCAACCGCATTTGCGCACTTGTGTAGTTTTTTTTTGGCACACATCAAGGGTCACGATGTCACGACTCACTTATTCAACACCTTGGTCACTGTTCACTGTATCATCGCCTGACCATGAGAATGAGAAAAAAGCAAACAATAATTCTCCTGTCAGCCAACAAGTTTCTACCCTTTGTACTAGTGTTATTAAACAGAGGCAGATGGGCACACAAGGCTATTGGATAATAAAAAACTTCTAAAACGACATCTATACCACAAAAAGTCTCAAGAACTTTAGCTAGACAAAACCTCTATCGATTGCCATCACTGCCACCTCCCGTTGTAGCTTCCAAGGAAACTGCCTCTGAGGAAGATCCTATGAGTGGTAAGAACACGTCATTGCTTTCCTTTTCACGGGACGAGCAAGGCATGGAATCGAACAATGTTCGAAAGAGCTCATTGGCATTCAAAAATACTGGCCCAAGAAGTTCCACTGATATTATTTGGACAACAAGTAGGAAGAATCCAATCATGGCTTGAATACCACCCAACACTTTTCGAGCCGTTGGGCATGTGGGATTTGAATACGACATGTCTTCCTCTTGTTCATCGCAATTGTTCATCACATCTTGATCATACGCATCTGGTACGTCAAGAATCGAACGAATAAAGTGTTTCTTTCCTTCAAGATCAAGTCGCTTCGACGTCCCAGGGATTTCACACAGTTGTTCTATTAAGACTTGTGTGGGGGCATCGGCATCCTCAATCGTGGGATGAGGAGTGTCATCTGGTCCTATGAACGAGTAGGACCGTGAAACTTGAACGATTTCCCCCATGACCTTGGAGGCGGAACATTTGCGTTCCAATGAATTCAGTACATTCCGAGCCACTTCTTTACGCGCCGATCTCTTTGGAAGTATACTCAAAAGTGCCGAGTCACTATTGTTTCTTGTGACGCCCCATCGATCGAACGATCTCGCCGGAGGGACGAGGATGTTGTCTCTGCTTGTGGTCTGACATAGAGAAGATGGTGCCCACCGTATTGATCCTGTGGGGGTAAGTGATGTTGAGCGTGAAATTGGAATTGGTTCTGAATTGTATCGACCCAAAGAACGACAAGCCGATGGCTGTTGTGGTAGACAACAACCTGAATTGTATCGAGAGATTCGCATCGACTTGGCATCACGGGGCCGACGAAGCGGGGTGCAACTGCGCAAGTGCTCTGATGGTGTCTTGGCATTGTCTGAAACGATCTCTACAAATGTTGCATTGCAATGGTTGGAGCCTAGCTCCTTGAAGAATTGGGAAAGCAGCGCCATATCTCACTTTTTTGTTTTTGTGTGCATGGAATCGTGTGGTGCGTAATAATCATGTTCTTTATTTTGGCTCGGAAACGAGAACAACCCCATGTTCCTTCGGGTGCAGTTCTGATGGTATATTCGGAAGTCACGCGAAGCTGACGATCGAGAAGTGCTTGAAATTAGGAAAGCTGTTCAACAATGGTACGTTCAGTTACTTAAGTGCTCCTTGGGGCTTGTTACCTTTGAAGTCCCAACGGCGCATCAAGTCATAAGGCATGTTACCATCCCGTTTACGGGGCTGCGATCTTCGGGGTATTGTGTTCGTCGAAACAAGCACACGAAGGCCGATCCAGTTCCGTGGGTACAATATCAATTATGGTCAAGCAGGTTTCGAAGATGCCCGCCACTCCATCGGAGTCATAAAAATTCCATGAATTGGGACCATTCAAGAGCGACCAAGGGCCTCTTTCTTCGGTCATTCTCAAATCAATCGTGGTCATCGTGTCGTGTCGGCAAAACTACTACGGTAATTAATACCAGCAAGACGGTCACTGGTTTCACCAAGCAAATGGACTTGAAAGGTTCAATCAAGTAAATACTGCGAGATTCGTGCCACCAGTAAACATCAAAAAAATGTAAAAGAACCTTGTACCGTAGTACTGGCTGACGGTGTTCCCAGTCAGCTACTAGGTTTCCCGAACCAGCCACTCGAGCACAGGAGCCAGCCGTTAACTTAGAATGTCAGCGAAGGTATCCACAATATCACGACAATCCCACATTGTTGTACTACTTGTGAATTGTTTTCCTTCGAAAAGAGTAGCTTCCGGGCATCACAATGCCACATTGTTGTAGTTGTGGATTGCTTTCTTTCTAAAAGAGTAGCTTCCGATCATCATGATGTGATTGGAGTATGATAACGGTAGTTGCAACATGTTTTGCACGACTGGATTCTGGCACCAGGTGGCGCGCACTCGTCGTGCGTCATGCAAATGCAATAGCATCATGATGAGAAAGCAGCAAACCTCCTTTCAGTTGTTCAAACTAATGGGCTTCAATCACTCCTTCAAATAGCAAGGAACGAAATCTACCGGTACTACAGTTAGTACATTTTACATTTTACCAGGTACAGTTGTACCAGGTGCAGGTACCATGTACCAGTACCAGGTATAGTACCTGAACGGATAGGTACCGGTAGTCTTCTTCGGGCGCCTGTCTGACATCCGTCGAGCCTTCTTGCTTGGAACCAACCAAACTCGGTCGAAAAGATGACGGTACAAGAACCTTGCACCATATTATTGTCGTGACTCTGTTTACGTCTACCTGCCTAAAACCACACGACAGAAGAAATATCTTATTTCCAAAGAAGATGGCACCGACACAAGATCAGTTGAAGTCATCAAAAGCCAAGGTAATTGCTGGAGGAAAGCCCCCTAAAGCGCGAGTGCAAAGGTATCTAAAATCCATCGAACCACAACTTCGTGAGGGGGCCAAAAGATCGCTGTTGCTCAAAGGATTACGATGCAGCCAAGCCATGGGCACTGTTCTCAAGGACATGAGATCCATGCTAGCACCACATTGTAAATTGTTGGCCAAGAAGAACGCTGTGGTTGCTTTTGAATCCGATGGTCAAAATTCGTTAGAATTCTTGACGACCAAGAATGACTGTGCCATCTTTGCCTTGGCAAGTACCAACAAGAAGCGACCCAACAACTTGGTGCTTGGTCGAACCTTTGATCATCAGGTTTTAGATATGATAGAGGTGGGAATTTTACGTTACAAGAGTATCCACGACTATGGAGGTACCGTGCCAAAGAAGCGTATTGGATCCAAGCCCATGATGATGTTCCTTGGAGACCTCTGGCAGCAAGACTCAAACTGTCAGAAAATGCAAAATCTTCTCATGGATTTTTATCGTGGTGATGTTGTGGACAAAATTGTTGTCAGTGGACTCGATCACCTCATCATGTTTGTAGCATCGCATCACCCAAAAACCAATCAGTTGGTAGTCCACCAACACACCTACTTCATGAAGCTGAAGAAAGACCCAAACAACCCAACAAGCAAGACTCCTGTCCCGCTACTCATCCCTTGTGGACCAGACATGACCATGGCGATTCGAAGAACTCAGTTCGCTTCTCCAGAGTTATGGAAGGCGTCGCTCAAGCAACCTCAAGCCCTCAAGAAGAAGAAGGTCAAAAACCATACAACCAATGTGTTTGGTGAAACAATTGGACGTCTTCATATTGAAAAGCAAGATGTTGACAAGATGGGTGGACGCAAGGTCAAGGCGCTACGTCGCGCTGAGAAGGCTGCAGCGCAAGAGGAGCGAGAGGCACTGGAGGCGGAGCTGGGTCGTGAAAAGGAGTCATTGGGTAAAGAATTCAAGCAGACTTATGGCTTTGAGGAGAATGATGATTGATGACTTCAATGTAAAAGCCCAATTTGACGACATAACTAACTGTAAGAATCCAAAGAAATCATGTACCATAGATCCAATTATTTGACGAGCAAAGAAGCAGGCAAACGCTGCTGGCTATTCTCAGAAAGTGAGGGCCATGACCTTGATAGCTGCTTATGAGAGTGCCGGATTTTCCTTGTCTAAACGGTGAAGGGTGCATCAGGGGACAATCCCGTCGTCGTACACCATGCACCAGGATATGTTTCATATTCCCCCGTGTGACGAGCCATCTGGGCCAGAGTGCAGCACGTGCAAAAGGTTGCACAGCAAATATCTTCACACCCGACACAATGTTGCTCGGGGATCGAATACTGTTCCCGAACGCTTTGTCGTGTACGGCATAAACTGTACGTAGTCCAGATAATCCAAAGAATGCTTCCAATCGATTTCAAGGCCACAATATAGGCAGGCGGACGATCGGGCCGATACTCCAAGGAGGCGTACTCTAGTGCTGACGAATAGACAACATACGAGAGAAGTAGAATGATGACCACTTTGAATGTGTTTCGAGTTGCAACAATAGCACCAGGTACACCCAACCAGGTCAGATGCATTCGAGTCATAATTTGCGCCATGGCGACTTTGCTGCAGCAAAAGGCACACCAAATATGTGGATGGAGGATCCCATAGGTAAAACAATCACAGATACCATCCTTCCATCGACCAGTAGGTGCATGAATTCGATTCACATCGTTGCCGTTGGGAACAGGAGTTAGAAATGTTTGCCCCTCAACAACACCGCCATCTGGCTACAATCATCCAAAGGAAAGGAATCAACAGATGAGAAAAATGCAAATGTAGATACAAGAAAACAGCCAACGAAAACAAAAACGTAGGGGGAAGATGCACTTACCACTTCGCAAATAAAGGGGCGATCAGGGTCGTCATTCAAGAGTGCTTGGAATGTGTAACCGGCTGGCAGGGTTGCGGGTGCTTTCACTCGCACCATAAGAGGTGGCATGTCGCCCATCAAATGCTCTGTATCGTTCATGATTGCTGATATGATCAAAAACGCCCAACAATATACAACTCCTTGTGACTCGTTTGTTCAAGTCGCCGGTGCAAAGGCAACAATGGAATAACTCACACTTTGGCAAGATGCTTTCTGTTGGAAAAACTTTGGCAAGCCGACATGTTGGATGGATGTTTTGAGGCCGCCATGTATTAAGAAGCTACATATACGATTACGGAATAAGAGGCAACTTTTTGGCGCGCAAAGCGCGTTGGACCATGTGTTTCGCTTGTGCGAAACACCATTTTTGGATGGTCTGCTTCCAATGCAAAAAATCCCCTTTTTCAAGCTAGAGTAGAAGAAACCATCAGTGAATGAAATGATGGAATTAGCAGCGAACCAAACACGTCTCTTTCGTCGACAAAAAGAAATTTCTTGTCTCATTACCGTCAATATGGCTATCGCCATGACGGCCGGAAACGTGTACACGCCTTGACACGTCTCAATAATCCTCGTAGCATGGTGGTGCGATATTGATCATTCTTCGTCTCTTGTACCGGTAGTTACTACGGTCTCTATCTCAACGAAAACTCGTGGTCTGCAACTGAAGATAAGAATAATGGAAGGTACCTCCCTTCCTCGATCTTGACAAGAATCACCTTTATTCATTGGTTTCTCCGAATGTCTCTTGATTTTTTATGATACTTTCGCTCAGTACAAAACGCAATCTACTGTGATACAAATAGCAATCACTAGAAGGATGAATTCTCATTCCTAGACAGTGAATGACGTTTTCAGCACTAATTTGGGAATAGTATTTTCTTTTTAATTTAAAATATTTGATTCTTTGTCCGTTCTAAGCAAAGTCGCATGGTTTCAACAAAATTGGAATGGCACATGAGAATTCACATGCCATTTGACATCTCCATCCATTACCCAAACTTAGTAGGCTTCGCTCAAGCTATTCAGGACACGATTGGCTGGTTCATTGCACCGATCGGGGAATTTGGATGCTGCCTGTCGTACGAGCTCGGGAATGTTGGCAGCGATCATGGCATAGTGGTTGGCAGGCACCGCAAGTCGCATCAAAACTGTGCAAGCCCTTTCTTGCACTTGCATTTCATCAGTGTGCAAGACCATGGCCAACACAATGGCGTCCAAGGCTTCTTCTTCTACAATGCGCGACCTCGAATGATCATTACCAGCCAGGTTTCCTAGTACAGCACATCCCATCTCTTGAACTGTCGCAGAATCTACGTGCCCTTGCATCGTGTTGACAATGGCTGAGATACCGCCAACTTCTAGAACGATTCCACAGTTTTGTTCTGCGAGAGTAAGAGTGAAAAGTGCTCGACAACACCACTCCAGCAATTCAACATTATCGGCATGTACCCATATGGCCCGAATAACAACATCGATCCCCCCACACTCGCCAATGACATCTCTGTTGGTATGGTTCGTTGCGAGGTTAGAAAGCGTTCTTGCACCTTCTCTTTGAATGGCAAGCACATCACGATGGACTTGCATAGCAGTGATAACAGAATCGACCCCCCCAATGTTGGCAACCTCAATTTTGTTGTCGTCGCTATTTGCGCAAAGATTTCGTATAGCCCTCAACGCCTTTTCAATGAGGTAGGTATCGTTGGGGTGCATCACCATGGCGACAACCACTGCCCCACCGGAGCCACATTCCATCAGTCGTTGCTTTATTGGACCATCATGTGCTGCCAAGTTCGACACTGCACCACAGCCTTTGACTTGTATGCTGGAGACTTCTGAAAACTTGGTCATGGCGTCAACGATCTTGATGAGGGCTCCTTTCTCACATAGAATATCGAGATTCTCGCGAACTGCCCCTAAATTGGATAGAATCGCAATGGCGGTTTCTTGCATTTCGGCGCTTTCCTCGAATCGATCCTTCGCCGCCAGTATCATATCGAGCGCCCGGCAATTGGCTATGGCTACTTGATTTTGCGTTGTTCCACTCATATTCCAAAGGGCGCCCAATGCTGCCAATTGAACAGAAAGTGTGTTCTGATGCGATTCCATGACATCACCAATGACCATATGAGCACCAATACTTCCAAAACGATCTTGTTCGTCGGGGGAAAGCTTCCACCCAGCCAACCGTTCCAAAGCTTTAGTTGCGATTCGAACGGAAGTCGAATTGTCACGCATGATTTGTAGAATTAGATTGACGTTCTGTCCAGCTCGATCGAGACTCTTCAATGATTCTTCTTCTGTTGGTTTCGACATTGGCGAGTGTGAATTATTTGAAACAACAACACCAGGCAATTGTGGTATCTGATTGGTGTCGGGACTTTGAGCAACTGCGGCCACTTGGCGTGAGCTGTTCGAGCGATGAAAATTCTCTTCGCCGGAACGTCCTGATGTATTGCTTCGATTGCTATGGCAAGATCGTGCACTAATATTGGGTGTGACAGCGATTTGTAACATTCCACCACGATTAAGCACACCATGCTGCGGCACTGGATATCCATCAATTTGGTTCGGGAAAGCTTGAGGAATGGAATTTGGTGAAGTGACATCCTTGGAGGATGAAGGGATTCTTTGTTGAGTATTTAGGTTGGAGCTTGAACCGGAAGACCCTGCTGATCTGGTGAGCTCGCTACCAGTAATTCGCTGGAGCTATAGATTCCATGCTGTTGGGCAGCCAAGATGGTTAGGTGCGCTTGCTCGAGCTCTTCCTTCGTGGGGAGTTGTGCCGAAAGAGATTTGCGTTGTGGCGACCGGAACGCACCTCCGTCACTGTTTTTCTTCGATGTCCCTGTTATTCTGGTTGACAGTGATTTAAAGAGCGACTTGCTGTTTCCATTCGCCTTGGTCCCTCGATTGTCGATCAATTCAGTGGGGGAGTATAACTGCTTGTCGCTAGGCTGGCTCTCCGCATATCCAAAGTTGTCAACCAGCGTTGCTTGAACCTGATTGGCAGATTCTGGTGGTGGTGGTGGTGTATATACTTCTGGTGGAGGAATGAAGTGTTCAGATCTCTCAGCTGTCGTCGTCAAGATCTGCGATGAAGGAGGCAATCGCGAAGGTCCATTGGACGAGGTCTGTGGCAGGGCACTTGCCGCTCGGCGAAACTGCTGTCGAGGGGAAATTGAGCCACTTCCTTTTGTTGACGTTTCGGATCTAGCTAGATCACTGACAGTGCGTGCCATTTGAGATCTTCCCGTTGGACTCGATGAGGATCCATGAGAATGAGAGTGGACAATGCCTCGGTTGCTGAGATTGTTTTGAGACCGGTTGAATCGTTCACGATCTTCCGACGATGTTCGGACCGTGCCTCGCATTGATGGTGTCGGTGAGGCGGCCCCAAAGTTGAATGAGGCAATGGGGCGACACTTGAGACATCGGCCCTCCAGCACGAAACCTTCTTCCGTGATCGGAATGAGCTTGAAGAGTTTCTTCTGAAAACACTTTCGACCACAGGTCAAGCATTCCCCGCGTCTCTTACGTACGTCCTCTAGCTGCGACCGGTTCATCACCGAGCCGGTGCTGTTGAAGTCTGTTCCAAGGGTTTCCATTGTTACTGATTTTTCCGGCCAACGACTTCACTCGTCGCGCCAAGATCTTGGATTTCAATGTTGGCCTTCAATTGGACTTGGATTGTCGTTGCCGCCCACTCCCGCCAGCTCCGATTTGTTGTTGTTGTTGTTGCTGCTGCTGTGGCTAGTAGTGGTGGTCGTGTTATCGTTGGTGCAGACGAACTCACACTCTCACACACAGCAATGTAACGAAACCCTATCAGAAACCAACCGTCCAGTCAAGTCCCATGCAACAGGGTTTTTGATGGACTGTGGTGAGGCGACGGTGAAACTTGTTGCAAACAAATTCTCATGGGACAGTCACTTTGACGCCACTTCTTTATTTATCCATGAGTCACGGGTGCATGTAGGGGCACGTCCCTGTACGTTTCTTTTTTTGTACCAGGTACCGCAGGTACCATGTACCCGTACCAGATACATGGGGGGGGCAATCCAACGATTCCCGAGTCAAAAAATCACGAAAGCGCAAGACCTCCAGTTCATCAGGTTTTGCGACTTCGGTCACATTTGCGGTATTCTCTGCTTCCCAGTCAAATGCCAAAACATATGCCACAATGACTTAAGATGCCTTTCTCCTTAATTCAACCGGTACCAGTACGCAAGAGTCGTTGTTGAAGGTCAGTCGTGCATTGTGCCAGCTCAGCAGGGGAGGCCACTAACAGTAAAGCGTATTTGGAGGGTAAATGATGTACCTACTATAGTAGGTATACCTGTATAGATTCTTGACGGCTGGTGGGACAGGCGAGTTGCTGGTTGGCGGCACATCCGATGCTACCTGATTGTGCCGGTTGCTTTTTACTTCTTGGGATTGGCTTTCTCACTGTCACTCCATAGAGTTGTATAGTAGTACAATGGCACTCTATTCCAGTGGTGAATCAGTAAATGCTGTCGTCGCAGACATTGGAGCATGGTCTACCAAGATTGGCTACGCTGGAGAAGATTACCCACGATCCCATTTCCGTTCGGTAAGTTGCTGTCAATGGGTTTTGCTGTTTGGATTCAGAGTCGCAAGAGTCACCTAAAACTTTGGAATCGACATGAATGTTTTGATTATTGATATCTCTCTTACACACACTAATGTTTTATCGACTTGGACTTGTATTATTGGTAGAATGTTGCCATTTTGCGAGAAGAGGCTGGGGACAATCTCTCGGCCAAACAATCCACGAAGCGTCGACGACCAATTCAAAAGGTGCATTATGATTCATTGAGTCGTCCCTTGGCCGGAGAAACTGATGGAGATTGGGAGGTTGCCAATCCTGTGGATCCCATTACTGGTCTGTGGTATGATCCCGCCTCTCATACCTCGAGTGAAGCGGATTGGGCCGACTTGATACCCACCTTTTTACGTCATGGCTATGACAAGTCTCTGGGTCTCAAGGATCAAAGTGATCACCCGCTATTACTCGTGGAACGTTCCTACAATCCTCCTCCATTACGACAACAATTATTGGAAATTCTCATGGAAGAATGTCAAGTCCCTGCCACGTTTTTTGGCAAAGATGCCACCTTGGCCTGTTATGCTTGTGGAAGAACGACTAGTACCGTGATTGATATTGGGTACAATGGTACAACGGTAACTCCCGTCTTTGAGGGTTATGTGGAACAAAAGGGAATTCGTCGGTCACCCATTGGAACGTTGGCCATGGATGAATTGGCCTTGGAACAACTGCGGACCCTCTGTGCGACGAGTAAAACCTTGTTGAAACCCGTCTATCAAGTGCGAAATCCTCTATTAAAACCACGCAAACCAGAATTTCATCGTTTGGCCTTATTACAGATTGCTCGGGAATGCCGCGAATCGGGAGCTGGACAATCCATCAATACGGCGGCCAGTAAAACACTTTTGGTACCATCCATCAGCTACACCTTGCTCGACGGTGCCATTGTCGACGTTCCATCACAACATCGCTTTGCCGTGGCGAATCTTGCCTTGGGACCATCTTCCCCCGAAGAGGAATCAGTACCTAAACCACGAGAAGAAGCCTTTGATACCCTAAAGAAGAATTATGAGGAGATCATTGCCAATGCAATGAAAGCAGATGATGACGAGGACGAGAATGGTGACGACAATGAAAAAGGGAATGATGAACATGCCATGGATATTGATGAGAAAAAGACCCAGGCAGAAAAGTATAATGAGGCAGCTGCCGTAGGAGTTAGTTCTCGAAGAACCACCCGAGGTTCGACGAGATTGGCCAAGGCCAGCCCCTCCAAAGCCAATAGTACTCCACAACCGGACAATCGCAAAACACGATTTGATAATCGTATCTTGCAACGTGCCTGTACATCGTATCTACAAACGCATTTGGAACAACTAACGTCCACTCCTATTGCCAATATGGTTTGTGATGCTGCCTTTCGATGTGATCGGGACCAACAAGCAAGTATGTTGGGAAATGTCGTCTTGTGTGGCGGTGGGGCCTGCATAGGACCGACCGACCAAGCGGTTCCAGACATGTTGCGGGAACAAATAGAAGCAATTATTCATGTTCATACACCGGGATGGAGAGTGAAAATGCTCAGCCCTTCCATTCAAGAACGAGCCATCTGCAGCTGGTTGGGAGGAAGCATTTTGGCTAGCTTGGGAACATTCCATGAAATGTGGATCACCAAAGCAGAGTATGAAGAATGGGGCTCTGCAATCGTCAATCGAAAGTGTCCCTAGTTGCCAAATGTAAAAAGTTATTCAAGAAAACAAAATATATACGCAAAGCGTTTTATTTGCACCAATAGACTCTTACATTACAGTTATTATGAGTTGGGTTCATGTTCATACCGGTAGTTGTCATTTTATAGTTAGTACGGCAGCGAACGACGGCCTGACAGAAGATCGTCGATGGTGCCTCAAAACACAAAACAGAAAATCTGTTGGTATGAAAATCATGACTTCGAGACGATTACAACGAGCTTGTTTCGTCATGATTGCCTTTTTGTACGCTGTACAAGTGGTTGGGGGATTTTCGTTTCAGGATGGGGCCATGACTAACTTCAGGAGCGGACGAAAATGGGGAACTCTGTTTTTGGCAACACCAGAATCCATCACTACGGAGCTGGACAGTGAATCGGCGGAAAAGTATGGGTTGTATCGGAGATTCGCCGATCATGCCTGGGAACGTTTAAAAGAATCGGGCATGTTCCAACCAACGACTATACCCTTGGACCTTCAGGAAAACCAAGTACCTGCCAAAGGAGTGAAAGATTCTACGGTACGAATTTCGACCAAAGCCATGGTACCAACTACAGACACTCAAGGTTTGATTCGATATGCTCGGATGGCGTTAATTGAAACAGTATCGAGATCCTCCAGTGATAGCCTCCAAAGCACTGGTATTCAAGTATTGAATTTTGTAGTAATTCCATCGGAATCAACGTCACTGCCAGTTCTGGGAATTGATCTTGTCACTTTGCCAGGCAACAAACATTTGCTCCTGTTGGATGCTCAACCCATGACCGATCCCAACCCTTTTGATAGCTACTGGGAAGAGTGGCATTCAACGCATGTATCAGAAAAACCACATTTTCCCTGGGGTGGTGACTTTCCTGACACTGTCAAGCAATATGTTTCCAAATATGCACTTTGGACTCGTCTCCAAGACTTGGAGAATCCAGTGTCGGTCATTGAAAACCAGGTCTGGGAAGCTTTTGTGGAACATCTAGACGTATACATGTCTTTGCTGAAACACTGCACTAGTAATGAGGAGAGCGTGCGAGGCACTAACCATCAGAGTGCCTATCTAGAATATCGAAGAATGAATGATCCGGCCAAACCAATGTTGAATTCGTTGTATGGATCCGATTGGACCGACCGAGTTCTAGACGAAGTTCTATTCCCTCCATTATAACCTTAATGCTAGAGCATCATACACACAATTTTTTAATCACAGTGAACACTTTAGGAATTCTCCCGCGATAAGGATGGATGAGTACACTATGATCAAGTGAAGATGAACTTGTCGAGTTTGGCGCGTAACAAAACCATGATCCAACGGGAAGATTTTGTGTATTTTGTAGATTAGATAGTGAGTAGTGGATCTGTTCTATTTCGACCGGTGTGTATTTCATTCGCCCTCACTTGGTAAATTGTTCCAATTCCAAGAATGCGACAACAGAAGAATCAGTCGCAATCCCAGGTTGACTTAGAAATTCTTCCAGAAATTCTCGTAGCTGCTCTAGTCGATGCATGGCAAATCTCGCATCTTGTAATTGACAGATCCATGTCTTGGGTGGAAGAGTTGGTAAATTGGGCCATTTGTGCGACTGAACATTGGAAATGAGCCAATCGAATTGCGAGAAACGGCGTCGAACAGTATGTTTCACATGCCCACAACACACATCGATTGAATAATAGTAGGCAGGAAATGTGTCTTTACCCTTGGCAACACGGGAAGACTCAGCCCCTTCTGGTGGCGATCGCAACAAGTCATAGCCCTTCACCTTTACAGTAAAAAAGGTCCTCTCAAACCGTGGTGACCACTGGTCCGAAGCGAGAAACATCTGAGGGATGGACGGCGTGGACGAATCATGGTTAAGTTGTTCCATCATTACCAACACACAAGAGTCATCGAACCCTGGGAGGTAGAAAGGTTCAAGATCTTGGAATGGAAAATTGTTTTCATGTGGAGAAGGGAGACGACGACCCGATGAGATCAATCTCCGAGTTTTCCCGCCATTTTCTACGTACGATCTTTCAACATGATATGCCCCCGCCACCAATTACGAATGTAGTTCTAGATTTTCAACAAAGTATAGGAAATTCACAGTCAATCAAACTAATTTTGGGCAAACGACCTGCTAATCTACTCCATAACAACTACTCCACACGGACGGAGACTCGAGAATCTTGGTCTTAGGGGGTCAAAAGGATTGCTAGAAGCTTTACAGCTATGTGGGTGCACTGGGAACAATTCGTACACATTATGAAGTCACTTCCTGTGCCATCACAAGGTCGTGTTGGTCACCAACACACTTGCAACCAAAAAACTATTCGAAGAAATGACAGATCCTCCGTACTCAATGATCGGAGCCTTCAAAGTGATGGCAAGGACCTTGACAGAGAGATTTCTTTTGACTAGCCGACGGCACCCACAACGACATGGGGATACTTGTGTCGGTTCTGGTAAGCATGCCCCAGGTACAAAAGATGTTTCCCCTACTGATGCCCGTATGTCATGTTATTCACCACAACTTGACACTAAGTGTTTCATTACGCGTACAAACATACTAGTAGAGCGCGCAGGAGATCCCTCGCTTCCCCGCGATGCCAAGATGCAAGCTGCCATGGAACTCTCCTATATTCTCGCGACTCATTACGGCTCTGATGACGCAAAGGACGCAATAGGACACATCGAACAAGCATCCAGCATCATAATCTCCTTGTTGAGCACAGAATCAGTCATAAGGCCCTCTCTGGAAAGTTCCAAAGTTCACCAATCGCTTTGTCAATTGGCCGTATCGCCAAAGTTCCGAACCAAAATGGTCAAACGGCGATGTGCCATTTTGGCACTGGCTCGACAGCTCTCGTGTCCCGATCGAGTGACTCGTGGTGCAGTACTGATAGCGTGTTCACAATTTATGGATGATGACGACTGTCGATCGATTCTATCGAGAGGCGAAAGAGACCACGTCGAGTTCCTTTGCGATGAGATTTTTTTCACAGCTTGGAATGAACCCGACTCTCACTTTCAACTCATGATTATTTCCATACTTCAAGGTATGACTCAGATTGTTGATGTGACCAAAGGTGATTTCATGGATATATTTCAGCATTTTGCGTTTAACGGAGCGTCCGTTGATGTTAAGGTTGAAGCTGCCGTTGCATTATCGAATAGTGTGGACAGTCATGTAGACACACACTATGAGTATATGCGGGCAGTAGCAGATTTCATGAAATCGTCGTCGCCGAGCGTTCGACGAGAAGCTATTGCGGCCATTGAGGCAACGATTGCATCTCCAAACGGGATCCAGAATGTCTTGCAACACACTGACTTTATCAAAAACTCTGCCGAACTCCTGCAACATGGATCTAACGAGAATCGACTTGACGTTCTGAATATTCTAAGGCAACTAGCCCGTTCTTCTATGCACCATGAGAACTTGCTTGAGGATGGCAATTTGATGCATGCAATTGTCTCCCTGGCAATTTCGAAAGACGTGGGAAATTGTGGAACTGCGAAGGGGTATGCACAAGAGATTGCTCTTAGCCTTCTATCTAATGGATTCAATACAGATGTCATCCCTTCCTTCCAGCAACTTGAACCATTCATCAGAAGCATTTCAATGCAATCGGGAGAGCCAGATGAAATGTGTGCCCAGCGACTATCCTGCCTCATTTCGAAACTAGACTGCTGAGTGTGATCACCAAACGCGATATGTCTACCGAGCTTCACTCTCTGGGGATGGAGAAACTGCGGTGTTGGGTTGGTTGAGGGATTCATCCTGCTGTTCCACCAAAAGATCATGCATATCGTCTTCGACCGATGCAGAGTGAGGGTAGTCGGGAAGAAAACTCTCTCCATTGCAGAAAACTCTAGACCCTATGGATCCTAAAGTATGTAGTATCAGCGTCAGAGCCACAATGCCTGCAGTATGAATGTACATGAAACGAGATCCATAGCGATTCATAGCCCATCCTCCCACGATAGAGCCCAAGGAGACACCGATTGCTGAATAGCACATCTGTACCGAGCTGGGAATGGCAGTTCTCCACATGGCACCCTCAGTTTGATGCACCAACACTTTGGAAATGTCAGTAGACACTACCCAAAAACAGGCAAACGTTACTCCATGCATTACTTCTAGTGGCAGAATAAACCACTTGGTAGAAGGTTCCAGCAGTGTGTAGCCATAGACGCGAACAACAAAGCAAGTCATTGCTAGGATGAACATCCCGTCGTGACCTAGAACGGCCATGAACTTGCTGGCGTACCAAAATATAGGCAGCTCAAAGAGGACATTAATTCCAACGCTAAGACCACAAAGTAGAGTCGAAGCTTCTAGATCATTGATCAAATATAGAAAAAGTAGTCGTTCCACCGTCGCCATTCCTGCTCCCATCACGATCACTTCCATTAGAAAGATGAATACCCGCGGTCGAAGAGCCAACCAAACAAGTTCCATGATCCTTCCTTCATTAGTATTTGAGTCTGTCGCACTAGGGTTGGTGAGGGATGTATCAGGTACTTTTGTCCCCACAAGTGCCACCATGAGAAATCCAAGTAGTGCAAACAAGATGAAGTTCGGCTCAAACCCGTAGTGGTCAGTCAACCACCCCATGATTATCGATCCAATACCCCAAGAGACTGAGGAATACAGTCGATATCGTCCATACATGATCTTATTTTCTGGTCCAAGCAAATCCAATGTAAAGGCATCGAGGATACCACTCGAAACAAAGAGTTGGGCTATGACCGAGACACCCAGAATACGTAGAAAGGATGAATACACCCAAGGCAGTGCAAGTGTCAATAGCACGGAGGTACTAACCACTTTGGTTATCAACCACACTCGCTTTTGAGAATGAAACCGATCAGCAACAATCCCCCATGCCACAATGGACAAGGTCGGAATCACGGCACAAACTCCTTCGATCAAGCCAATGTGTCTACTATTGAGACCATGTAGATTGTAGTAAATGGCACTGAATCTTCCCCAAGTTGAGCTTCCCAACGCGTCCAAAAAGAAGAGGGACTTGACAAGTAAGGATGTTTTCCATGGAAGTCCATCTACCAAATCATCGTGTCCTTCGCCGGATGAGCCAATTCGTTCTTCTGTCGACAGTAGAGGTTCTTGGAGCGAGTGATTCAAGCTGCTTTCTCCTTCTTCAATTGTCGTAGTGGGAACGTTGCTGTTCGCATTAGAAGACGGTGACATGGTTGATGATTCCAATCACAAGGCTGGTCAATGCAAATCTGCAAATCATCATTTTACAGACTACCTACTAGGTACCTGGTGTGCGAGATACTATCCGTAGGTACCCTTTTATGCTCCTCAAGAACCAACAAAGCAAGGCTGGTACAAGGTAGATCTAATATAACAGTAGTAGTAGTAACTATAAACTGTAAAAATAGAACTACCGGTAACTGTTAACAACCAATAACAGTAGTTCTCATGGAATAAGTCTAAACCGTAAAGATCCGTAAAAGCGATGCTTGGATATCATCACAGTTCCGATGCAGTACTTGCCATAGATGTGCCACATCGCGGCAAAACGCTAGGACACAACTAGTAAGGATTCAGTAATTGTGGCACTCAGTGGTGGATGGGGGGGATACAAAAGAAATGTCGTCCAGATTCCAGAGCCTACCGGTAGAATCTGCTTGAAGAAACATCGAACGTTATTAGTAACAGTAACAATAAATTCATTTTGATAACGTATGATGGCTGAAATTGCAACCTTGCGAGACCTAGGGACGCAACTGCCACATGCGCTTTTTGTCTAGAGTGCTAAATCACCTCAGAACTGCATTGTCATCTTACCCCATTGTCGTACATCAGACGATGAAAGGACTGTAGGAATTCATCGTTCCAAAGAACAAATCGAAATGTTGAGAATCAAGAGCTCGCAAGTGCTCAAGTTTGAATAGGAAATGCGGGTTCTATATGTAGGGGGAAAAAGATTGGGATGGGATTTGGATCCGATCGCAAAATCTTTCCATGCCAAATGATCACGACGGGGTCGTGTGTTCAAAGGCTGGAACAACTTTTTTTACCCTTGACACCCACCAATGCACCCAGATCATGGGGATGCTTCCACAGAAAATTCGGAGGCGCGGGTAATTTTAAATTGGATCGCGTTACGCCGACTGATCGGATTCCTATCATGTGGGCACACTCGGAAGACAAAATTATTTATGGAACCACGTTCCATGATTATTAGGAACAATGTATATGTGGAAAAAATTTACATACGCAATAATATTTAATATTTCAGATCTTCCCGCCGGCGTTAAGGCATTCTCAGAGGATAATGCCATTGGAATCACGTGACTAGGAAACCTCGCGGGTCGGCAAGGCGAGGTAATTTGTTCCTGGTAGCTGCATGAAACTACTAACATACCTGGTAACGTTGGTACTAACGTTGTAGCTTTCATCTTGACCATCTATTGTGTCAGTGAAGTCCATGAAACAAGGTTGGGAAATTGGTTAGATTGTCGACATTTCAGTAGGAGAAGTGGTCATGGTCGGACACTGCGAGGCACATCCACGATCAAGTCTGAATTGGATCTTTTCTATGTTTGTGTTCTATCTTCGTGCTTGTATATTTGTTTTCCGTTCGAATATTCGAGCCAAATTTTCGTCGCAATATTCAGTGGAGGGTGACCATGTACAAATAGGTCAAAAAATCTTGCAAGCCCGCTCGGCCCAAATTCTAAATTCAACTCGTGTCCCAATTTGCCCAACAGCGGTATCCACAATTTTGTAAGCCTCTTTCCTTTTGTCCCTTTCCTTCATCAGCAGCATCGCTCCTCAGTGCAGCCAACTGTCAAAACTTTCTTCTTCTTTCTTCCGTATACCACAACTCATTGAATGTCTCGCAGTCGCTGCAAAGTTGTCATCGTAGATTGGGACGATACGATTTTGCCATCAACTTTTGTCGATCGGTGGCAAATCGACAACTTTCGAGACCTTCCAATACACGTAAGTGCTGGTCTGGTCTTTTTGGCTCTCCCGCAACGCTCCGTGCAGTTATGGGGACGGCTTCTGTTTCAGAAAGCCTACGATGATGGTTTGATGCGGTTGTGAGGAAAATTTGCCTTTACTGCGTGCTCATTTTCCTGTGTTCTTTTACAGTTTCAAAATCTATTGGGAGAACTGAGTCTTTGCGCAGACCGATTCCTCGAGGCTGCATCCAAACACGGGGAGGTGAGTAATTATATGTTCTTCTTTAGAATACACCATCATGGACGTCTTTGCTGCCGTGTTACTTCCCATGGTGTTCTCGATGGATGCTTTGCTGCCACAACGTTTTCACATCGGTTTTTCTGCGGTTAACTTTTGTTCCACTTATGCTGCTGTAACGTTTTTGAGAACCACTCCAATATGCCCCCTGCAATCAGGGCACATTGTATCCATGAACGGACAAAGTGTTGTGTTGTCAACCATTGCTTCGATGAATTGCACACGGAAGATCTCACCTTTTATGTTGCTTTTCGACTTCCGTTAGGTAATCATAATTACGAATTCTGATGAAGGCTGGGTGAATTTCTCTGCTGAGAAATACTGTCCGAAATTGTTGCCAGTTGTAGCGAAGTACCGGGTTGTGTCTGCACGGACGTGCTACGAGAAGTTCTACCCGGGGCAACCTCTATGTTGGAAGGCAGCAGCGTTTGCTCATGAAGTAAACGAGATCTTCGAACAACACCATGATGACAACTCTTGCGCCAGTATGGAAGGAACCGAGGTTTCCTCACAATCCTCGATCGAGTCTGAGACAGACTTGTTGATGCGTCGTGAAATCATTTCATTTGGAGACTCTGTCGAAGAGAGAACTGCAACAAACATCGTATCAAAACAGTTAAACGCATTGTCCAAGAGCATCATGTTCTTGAACAGTCCAACTCCGCTTCAGATCATCGGTCAGTTACACATGTTGACAGACCATATGGGATTTGTTTGTGAAAACGAGAAGAGCCTGGACTTAAAGATAAGTACGGAGCAAGCAGAACGTTTTGCACACAATTATCTGAAGAAAAACGAAATCAACTACGATGCAACGGTGATCCCGAATTATGTTCCATCGATCAAGGACGTGTTTTCGCGGGAAGCTATTGTTGCTTCAGCATCGGGGTGAGTTTCAATGAAGACTGTAAATTTAATCGACTCGGCTGAGTGGGGGTCACGCTATATCGACCGTCCCACTTGCCTGTACCATACCGCAGACTTGGATAATATTGTAATGCTAGCTTGAAAAATCTTCTCTACCAGCAGTTAGTTTCTAATAAGTACATCTGATCAAGGAGGAGAAATCCAGAAACCTTTACTGTTAACTGTACTTCATGCAAGGCCGACCAAACAGCATTCCTTGAAGGGCAGGGAGAAGATTCGTATAAGCACCAGGTACAGATACTTCATTCAAAGGTCAGAGCGGAATATTCACTGTCGAATACCTCGTATCACAGTCTCCTTACAGTCATTTCCTCTCGCTTTTAGGATGAGAGCATTGGTCGGTAGAACTTTCATTGACTGTGAGGATGGTCATGGTTGCACTTCTGTTGATTGGTGTATGAGCCATTGTTTTATCCTAGATTGTTGATTAGACTGTTCGATTCACGATTGCTGATCTAAACCTCGCGTCCAAACGTATTTTGTTGTCAACGGATCATGCATCCAGCACTCATCTTCCCATGCTTCCATGAATGATTCCAAGGAGAATCATTACCTATTGAGGATCAATGGATTTTGTGAAAGGAGAATGTTTCGTTTTGGATATTCACTGTCAGTCATCGAAATTGAAAGGTAGGTTCGATTTTCACTGTCAGGTTGGTGCAGTAAACATAGTTGTAATCAAATCCAACGGGACAAGCTCAAATAAATCCGTCTCTAGGGGTGGTGCGAACTTGTCCTTCCACATCTTCCATCGATCTGCCACGCAGAATACTGGGACTTGATTTTCGGTTGCGATTCGACAAAGTTCTCGACTACCGACTTTATTAATCATGGAATTCATTTCTGGAAGAATACAATCCGATCCTATCACCAATAAATCAATTTTGCCCGTGGCCAGCCAACCATGTAATTCTTCGTCGTCAATACAGGTCGATCCGTCCAGATCTTGGGCCATGAGCTCACCTTCGTTACCTGGGCTGGACTTTGCGCAAACTATTGTGTGTCGTTCCAAGAAAGGAGAGAGCAATAACCGTAATGTCCCCGATCGAGAAAAGGTGGCTATGGTCATCTGCTTGTTGGATTTTCTGTTCTCCAACTCTTTAATGGCTTGGATTCCTAATTCGACGCTTTCAACAATAGATTGTTGTAGACTCTTCATTGTGACAGACTCTCGCCCATTTTCCAAAACGTGTTGCATCACATTGGATATTGGAACCATGGACGGTCGCAGCATTGCAATATGTCGTGCCCTGGTTTTCCAATCATTGTCAGCAGATTGGAGAAGTTGGAGGGCCTTGGCAGTCATGACGGAAGCTCCATTTTCTTTGTCGCGAGCCCATTCTCGCACCTCGGGGGCCAGGGATTGGTCATGGGAACCATACGTGGCATGATGAAAGGCTTGAACCAAACCAGGGACACAGACCGATTCCATGGCTTCCAATTCATCCACTGTAACCATTTGATACCTATCGTGCTCGGTCCCTCGTAATTCAATATCTGTTTCCGCCGCAATATTTACCACGAATGGATAGACACGTATGGTACGTTCCTGTTCTCGCTTGGGATCCAGGTAGAGAACATCTAGGTACAATCCTCCGTGTTCGGTCACCGTCTCGGTAATGTTGGTTTCTTCGAAAAGTTCTCTTTGAGCCGCTTGATGGGGTGTTTCGCCATCTTCGATCGTTCCACTAATGCCTGCCCAGTACGATGGAAACGTTGGCATGGTGTCACATCGATGAAAGATGGCCACCTTGGGTGGTACGAGGATGCCGCCAGCAGTGTCACTGATGGAACTGGGTCCATGTCTCACAATAAATGTAGTGACCACGCGATGAATTCTTGGAGATGTCAATATCATTTTTCCATCAGCTCTCTGAAGCGATTCCTTTCTGATGCTTAGTACCGTACAGTTCATTATCCGTCCACCTTCCACTACGGATTGTGGATTTGGTGAGCACGCTCGTACTCCCGTAGTTCGGGTTTTTACCTGACGCGCCGGCCTGCCCTACCTGAATGCAAGCTCCTGTGATGATGGAAAAAAGCTGCTCGAGTACTACTAAGAATAATGCCTGGGTAGCGACATCCATGGCAAACAATAATTGGATACGATAAGAAATGCAAGGAGGATGATCGTGATTGCATGCCGCTATACACTTCCGGTATTCACAATCCATGACAGTAATGATGACAACGAGACGAAATGTGTGGTTTAGCTAGTAGGCAATCCAAGTAAGAAAGCTCTACTATTCAAGTGACCCAAGAAAGCATCACCGAACGAGCTGCAGGAAGTACCGGTATTTTTGTACCTTCTGCAAAACAATTGTATGCTTCTCTCGTGGAGTCTATTCTTTTTTTCTCAGGCAATTCTACGTTACTACCAACAATAAGGTGTCGAATAGGACATCGGGAATATTGTTGACGCATAAATAAGGCTTCGTGGTTGATCGATTACGGAGATTTCCAGCTATTTTTGATTCGCCAGTAGGCCTTGGACAGGCCTGATGGAGATTCGGGTTCTCATTGTTTTTTAGGCCGTCGTGGGAAATGGACAATCCGATTTTCGATTTTCCCCGACAACAAATTATCTCCTCGCATCGACCGACAACAGTAATATCATAAAAAACACATTTACCTTCCAACACAACAAGAAAGATAACATATACAACATGACGAAACAAAATATGAAAATTGTAATCGTCGGTGGCGTCGCTGGTGGAGCCAGTGCTGCCGCCAGAGCTCGTCGCCTGGATGAAACGGCTGACATTATTCTAATGCAGTCGGGACCAGATGTTTCGTTTGCCTCTTGTGGCATGCCATATTTTGTCGGTGGAGAGATTACTGATCGTCAACAAATGGCTGTTCAAACTCCACAGTCACTTCATGAAAAACTCAACCTGGATGTACGAGTCAACACCAAGGTTATCAAGATTGACAAGGACAATATGAAAGTCGTAGCGCGCAACGAGGGAACTGGCGACGAATACGAGGAAGCCTATGACGAGCTTATTCTGGCGGTAGGTGCTGCACCATTCAAGCCTCCCATCCCAGGCATTGATCGTCCTGGTCTCTTTACTCTCCGAAATTTGCAAGAAATGGACGCCATTGTCAACTGGATCGACACCAAGGCGCAAACCACACCGATGGGCGACATGCACTTTGTCGTGGCTGGTGCAGGATTCATTGGTTTGGAAATGGTCGAACAGTTGGTTCATCGTGGGGCCAAAGTTACCCTCGTTGAAATGATGGATCAAATTCTTGCCCCGTTCGATGTCGAGATGGCTGCCATTCTTCACCGAGACCTGGAAGAAAAGGGCGTCGATGTGATTCTAAGCGATGGTATCAAAGAATTCAAGGCATGCGATACCGATCCGGATGCCTCGATTTTGACACTCGGTTCTGGCAGAGTGCTTCGACCAGCTCAACTTACAATCCTTGGATTGGGCGTTCGTCCCGATACTCAGGTAATCAAGGAGGCGGGAATTGAAACATTACCACGAGGACACGTTAAAGTTGATGAACACCTTCGAACAAGTATACCGCATATATGGGCTGTTGGGGATGCAGTTGAAGTCAAGAACCCTATTCTTGAGGGGGAAATGTGGGCTGTTCCGCTTGCTGGACCAGCTAATCGCCAAGGTCGAATGGTGGCTGACAATATCTTTGCGCCTAGACTGGGAAAGGAACTTCGTAGCTACAAAGGCACATATGGCAGCAGTGTTGTTCGCTCATTCAAGCTGTATGCTGCCTGTGTTGGTTTGAACGAAAAAATGCTCATTGCAAAAAAGATCCCTTACTCTTGCGTTCACATTCATCCGGGCAGCCATGCTGGTTATTACCCAGGAGCAAAGCAGGTTCACTTGAAGCTGGTCTTTGACCCGAGTGGAGGCAAAATCTACGGGGCACAGGCAGTTGGGGAAGATGGCGTTGAAAAGAGAATTGATGTGATCGCCACTGCTATTCAGGGCAACATGACGGTGGATGACCTTGCCGAGCTAGAGCTGTGTTATGCACCTCCTGTTGGTTCGGCAAAGGATGTGGTGAATATGGCAGGCATGGCAGCGCAGAATATTGTCGAAGGTCTCGTGTCGCAAGTTGAGTGGAAAGACTTGGAGAAGCTTGCGAAGGAACCCGGAACAATACTTCTCGACGTTCGTAACCCAGGCGAAATTGAACGACTTGGAAAACTTGCTGAGGGAGCCATCAATATCCCGCTCAACGATCTACGCGCTCACCTTGACGATCTCCCAAAGGACAAACACCTTATAGTCTCCTGTGCTTCGGGGCAACGTGCATATTACGCTTGTCGCATTCTGAAGCAAAATGGCTTTGAGCACGTTGACAACCTAGGAGGAGCTTTTGCTACGTTCCATGCTGTTCATCCCAATCAAGTATGAACTCTCACCGTGGCACCATACAACCGACAAATACATTACAAATAACTTTTTCGTTAGGATTCATTTTTCTATGTTCTGGTAGACCAACCCTAATGGACATTTTTAGACCATAAAGTTCATCGTCAATTGTACTTACAGGTATTTCACCGAGTGTCAGCGGGGACTGAAATACTGAAATACTGAAATACCATAGGCAGCAAGTACTTCGGGGTAGTTGGTACAAGGTTCTATATGCCGTACCATGTATCACTGATGACAAAACTAGATGATAAATACCATGTACATGGGTATAGCAATGCCGGTATCGGGTAAATTGTCGTGGTTACCGGTAATTAGCGTACGAGTCAAGCATAATTCCTTGCACGACTCATAGTCTTGTCAACTTTCACCGGTTCATGTTATTTTTTAGAGGTACGTGAGCATGTCGTATGATGCTTGTAGCCACTCCATCGAAGTGTACCGATAGCATACAACCATGACAAAACCATGCATCCAATCCATTGATGTTATCAATGGCGAGTTGGGATGTTGACAAGTTGTAAACTTGGAGTCTTGGTTTTTGTTGAGATTTGCAGCCAACGTGAAATTTTGGCCGTCGGTCGAAATATTTAGTCACTGGAACCTACGTGGATCTCTACAGCGCGGCCACTACGGCGACAAGTTTTGCGTGAGTTTCGCGCTGCTCTATTCCTTGACTCTCAACTCCCTCCCGCTTGTTTCTTGCCATACTTTCGAACAGTGCTTTTATTTTTACTACCGGTAGTTCAATTCGACAAATGAAGATTTCCTTGGCTTTTCTGTTTGCATCCATCGTTGCTACGTCTGCCCAAGACAATCTCAGGGAACGTCTCCTCGAACATCGTGCGGATCAATTCCAAAATACAAATGTATGTTGCGAACACACGATGCCATGAGCAATACCGTGGAAGTGGGAGCAAAAGAGCGTCTTGTCGTCTCACATTTCTTTGATAATTGTATTTACAGGCGAAGCTTCAATTTATTAAGCAGCATCATGAGCAACGCATGACTAAATTGGAGCAAATGATCGAGGAACGCCGTCGCATGACAGAGGACCATGAATCGGGACGTCGCCGTCTGACCGATGAGGAGTACGAGCGAGCCAATCGACAATACCTCAACTTCCAAAGAAAGCTGGAGCACATGCAGAAGCGAACTGAGGAGGTAAGACTTCGCGATGATGGAGCACAGCATCGTTAACAATCGCACCAAGTGTGAACTTACCGTTGAAATCCTTGTTTCTGGGTTCTCGCAGGAACACCGTGAGCGCCTCGAAGAGTTGGAACATTACAACAAAATGAATCGCATTGACTACCTCGATATCAAGGAGAAGCTTGGAGTCCGAAACTGAGCCCATTTTTGGCGACATTTCACATTGATTGGACGGGTAAATTACGAATGCATCACGATGTAAATGAATAGACAATTATCTTTTCTTCTAACTCATAACGTGTAGAAACGATAACTTGCATGATTACATAGGAGTCTGCAATGCCAAATAGAGTCTCTGAAAAGCATCAGATAAAATCGTCCCTTGGGAACGAAGTCGGGGGGGGGGTATCAACTGCCCTGCCTGATACCCATTACCATTGTGGCACAACTCCATCACGATGTCAAAACAAAAAAATAGTAGCACAATCTACGCTGCATTTCAAAGACCAGTAAGATATTGTGTCGACTTTCTTGCCCAACACTAGAATATATGACAATGTGCGCCGATTCTATGAAACTAGAAGGTACCGCAGTACCTGGTACAAATATTACTACAGGTACCAGCTACTGCCTACCGGTAGTTGCCTCGCACTTGTCAGCCAAATGTGTGTGCCTGGTACTTGTACCTGGTACCTCCACAACAGCGAACAACACGATTTCCTCCCGGATATTCATGTATGATTATCCCATATATTTTTACTTATGGATCCAACGAGGATTCTGAAGAGTTTCTCTCTTGTCTTATGAACACGATGTTAAACTGGAAATACGTACTGTTAGAGTTTACCAATGATATTGCCAAGGGGTAATGCCTTCCAATATAAGCCTCTTGTGACTTCACTTATGCAACATCCATTCAGATGTCCTTCCCCACATTTACAGTTAGTGGACTATTCCTGCAGGTGGTTGTCGGCCGGATCCAATTTCTTTCATGCTCGACCGCCGCCGACAGCAGCCGGGAGATGGTGCGGCCACAATTTGCTGACGAGAGCATCAATGTATCGGTACTGTTGAGATACCACCAGCACACATTATTGGGATATCTTACACCACATATTTTGAATATAAGCAACAACTTGAAAGGAAGGGGAAGGAGTTGAGAGAAACTGGCTGGGAAATTTCAGGTGCCTCAAGACCACATTTTGGAACCCGTGCAGGCACGACACAAATTAATAAAAAATCGCTCGCTATGTGAGTAATGTGGGATATTTTCTTTCATCATTTAATTTTGGTCATCAAGTTCTCATAGTCTTTGTTGATTATTGTTTATCCAGAAAGAAACCTATTGAATCTCTAAGTCAGAATGGCTGGACGGTTACCATTTAATTTACCAAATCACACAGGCCAGAATCCTGTAAGTAGCCCAAATGGTCTAAATCTCCTATGTGAGGCATGATATACTCCTTGCACCATGATCAAACTGACTTTTTCATCATTTTACTTTGTTTCCTGCAATACAGTTACACGACCCTCAAATTCGAGCGGCACTGGGTTTAGGTCCCTTGGATGAAAGCCTCTATTTGCAGCACCAAAGGGATTTCCAACGAGATCTTCACCTGCGGCAGCTATTGCTACAAGATCAATTTGATCAACAATCTCGACTTGACTCAATCGTTGTTGAACAGCGATTGAAGCAACTTCGGGAACAGTTCCAGGACTTTCCTGAGCTGCAACAACATTATGCACCATTGCTACTCCATGATCGATTTCATCGAGAACAAGAAGAATCCAACTTATTCGCCCGTGCGCAGCTTCAGCAACACGAAGAACTACAACGGAGAAACCTAACGCAAGGGCAACCACAGGCACAGCAGCATTCCCCAATAGGACAGTATGTGCCACAAATGCAACCCTCTGGGCAACGGCAGAGTGATGTCAACTCGCAGGAAGTGGCCTCGAAAGTATCGGGCTTACAATCCAACGCCATAAGGGACATTGCAGCAGACTCGCTTGCTGGAAACGCTGTAAAAAGAAGCGAGATGGAGAAAAGAGTGTTTGCAAAGCCAGAAGAAGCCAATGTACCTGCTGTAGGGGCCAAGAAACGACCCCGTGCCAATACAGAAGAAGATAGTGGCGATAGTGGTAAGAAGAAAGGCAAAACCCGTGCCAATACAGAAGAAGATAGTGGCGATAGTGGTAAGAAGAAAGGCAGAAAAAAGAAAGAAAAGGCTTCCAAGAGAATTTTCGATGGCTTGAATGCCTTGGGAGAGCTCGGTAATGCAGCATCAGAGGCAACCAAGCAAATGACTGCACGAGCAATGTCCCACAAACAGAGCCCCAATCCAACCGCCTTAAAGTCCCCACCTACATCCAAGCAATCAGCCATGAAGCCATCGGCACAAGCTCTTCTTGACTTTGCTACCTCGAGAGAAACTCGACCAACCACACCGATGGCATCCCAGCAACAACGAACATTCGGAACATTTGGTGATTTACTTGATGCCGCCAAGTCCGAGGAAAAAACTGACGAAGCAGCCTTAGTTTTGACGAAAATCAAGAGGACGGATGCCATTTGGTCGGAGACTGACCAGGAAGTTGAGTCGAGACGTGCAATACAGCGAGGTGATACCATCCAACTTCCCAACTTCAAATCTGTTCTTCCGCAGCTCCCTGAAGAGCCTGAAATAATAATTCCATTGACCAGTTCTGATAAAAGGAAGCGAAAAAAGTTTAAAGGTCTCCTGGACGACGATTCGGTCGATACAAAATCGAATGTCAAGGCTAATAAAGAAGACAAAAAAGATGTAGTTGAGTCTCCAGCTCATCAGAAACCTGCGGACACGGTCGTAGTTGATTACCCATATCCAATTGATCCATGGTGGCCGGCAGTCCAAAGCATTCGCAAGGAAAGAAAGGCCAACGGGGAGCCTCAAGATGAGGATAATTTTGAAGATGATGATGAAGGCGTTCTTGATGCAGACCAACCGTTTCGTGTCAACATGCCAAGACTCAAAGAGAAACTCAATCACGAGGTCACGCCTGGTCTTTTGGAAAAGTTGCCACACTGTCGGATTCATCGCATGTTGATGAGGAAGCGAAAGAATGCGGCTGCACCAGAATTCGTCTACTGCTTTCAGGTCACGGAATTGTATCCCAATGATATCATGGTTTGTTGCTCCCATTGTGGCACTTGGCGACACACAGCGTGTGGAGGTCATTACAAGCCATATTCCGTTCGAGAATGTATTGATGCCCCCTTTACAGCAATCTGTGATCGGTGTCACGTGGAGGAACGAATTTTGCGTGATTTTCCAGTGGCCAAGAAACGAATCGACCGACAACGCAACGAACAAATTCGTCGTGGTTTGTCGACTTCGGCAGCGATGCGACAAGCCTCCTTCTCGAAACATGGTGGAACGTACAAATGGCCATTGGGTAGTGTTTCCGCGACCCACATAGGCGGTCATACACGTAGCGTTTGGCATCGACATGACAAGGCCGACAAGCAATGGATGGATATGGCGCAAAGATTGAGTAAAAGTCATAGCTTTCGACAGAAGGAGCGCATTAAAGTTCGAACTAAGGAACTGGAAAGGCTTCTTGTATCGGTTGAGGATGCAGGTGAGAAATGTTTCGATTCGTTTTCTTTGTTGCTGGATGAGGAATATTGGATCTGACGTATATGCGCTTGATAAAGAGGGCCATACCGATCGACACAATATGATGTTGTTTCTGCTTCAAGATACAATCCGAGACGCACCAGTTGGGTTTGAAAAACGGCGAAGGAACATATTTGATCCCGAGGAGGATGACGTAGTTGGTGATCCCGCGGACCAGATGCTGGCTTTGAATGGTACACATCATAATCCGCAGCAGCAGCCACATGAACAGCTTCCAACTACCAGTAGAATTGGTGGGGATGATCCCAAAGTGGACTACTCTGTTGCTGTGGTCAAGTCGGATATAGATCAGGAAGAGAAGGGCGATGGTGATGATTTTGATGAGAATGTGGATGAGAATATTGATGATGACGATGACGACGACGATGATGATTCGGATAACGAGAGTATGGACAAGAGACAGGCCAATGTTTGTGCCAAACAAGATTGCCACAACAAGCCTCGATTCGACTCCGTTTTCTGTTCGGATGCCTGTGGTGTAGCTTGTTTAGAAAGTGATTTGCTTCGAACATTTCACTACACCAGTGATATCCATCCCTCCCTTTTGCGAAGTTAGAAATGCAGCGAAACATGACATTGGGGTTGACGGCGATTTTGTACTCTCGAGCAGAATAAAAGAAAGCTAGGCTCTGATCAATAACCTTTTGCACACTTGTCTTTTTCTTCGTTATCTCGTACTCATCCAAATATCGCTATGCTGTCATCTAAAATCAAGAAAGTGGTCAAGGAGCTACGTGATGGAGCTGTCTACTGATAGCAAAGAAGTTGCGCCGGAATGCCTACATGAAGTTTATTATACCATATATTGGAATTGAGATTAACTTGCCTGCTCGCACGGAGATGTGAAATGACTTGCCTTCTGAAGTGACATTGTCTCCTTAACTGTGTCTTTGGAAATGAAACAAATTTTGAAGCGAATTACACGAAGCTGGCTAGTAGAAGGACAACCGTGATGAGACCTTCATTGATGGCTTTTCGAACTAGGTCGGTATCTTGTCCTTCTGATCGAAAGACTTGCCATGCCCGCCGAAGCTGTGCCGTGGTACCGACACCTGCCAAAAGCAACCTTCGCACACACACGTTTCCCGAGGTGCATTGCATCAGAGGTCCTACCAAAGCCAAACCAGAAACTCCCATGGCGCATACAAGTCCGACCGTACTGGCGAATTTGGTTCCATAGACCACTGGCACTGTTCGGACTCCATGATGACTATCATCTTGTACATCGCTAATATCCATGGTGATTTCCCGACCAAGAATACCCACAAACAGCATCCCAACGACTTGAAATAGGGATGCCCAGTCCCCTGTTGCACCGCTAACCGACATGGCTCCCATGGCACTGGTCAAGGGACTCAAGGCGATTAAAGTGGCGCAGACGGCGTTCTTGAGCCATGTACGGGGCTTCAAATGCTGGGTGTACCAAAATGTGAGCATGAGTCCCATAATCACGGCCATTCGAGCAGGAACTCCTGGTACCATGGTAACAGCCACTAATGCTGCCGCATACAAGTAACTCAGAAACCGTTTAAGCACTTTGAGAGGCAATCGGCTAGGTGTATTGAGCGGCTGAAAGGGCTTGGTTGAATCGTGACCCAACTTGAAATCATAGTAATCATTGACCAGCATGCTAGTAGAAGAGGTCAAGAGCAGTGCCATGAGAGTAATCATCATGCTTGGGGAGAAAAGGATTGACCAATACGACGATGCTGCTGCTGTGTTGCGAACAGCAAGGAAGGTTCCAAGCATGTGAAATAACATGACTCCTGGGAGATTGGAGGGTCGAGTCATGGCCCAGAGATCCGGTAGGCAGGATTTTACACTCGGTTCCAAAGTTTGTTGTGCAGGACGATGATCGTGAGACAAAGGCTGAACTGCGGTGGAGGATGGTAGGACGGCAGTGACAGCAGCATCCATGGTCACGTTTGACACTCTGGCCGATGATGCAGCCAATCGACCCTCAATCGAGTCCAAATCCTTCTCTTCACTTGTGCTATTTTTGTTCATTTCATTCTTTGCACATTCACCGTCTATCTCTTCTTCGGGACTATTCGAATCAGGCTTCTCGTTGACATAGAATCGAATAGTCGAGGATCTATGTCTCTTCTTCTTGGTGTCATGGGTGTTGCGTTCATTGTTATTAGAGTATTCCCAAGGACGTGCAAGTCCTTGGGGAGAAAAGCCCTCGACGGCAGCGAGGAACGATCCCTTATTTGCAGAGTTTATCCACAGCAATGTTAACGCGTACACCCACAACCACAACATTTTGTTCACCTTGACACTTTTTGTGTCGAATCGAATCTTTTTTCGTTACACCGAACACTAAACGATGATTGATGATAGAATGAAGAGATCTGGATCTCGTTTTACCAAGCCGAGCCGGCGACAAGGACACAAGGGGGCATGAATTTATTGGAACACAAGTCGGTTGTCTTGCAACGTTGCAGAATGGTGAAGTCGATTTTCGTTGCTTCTGCACAAGCAAGAGTTGGGTATCTGACTGTGACGATCTTTTGCAATCAAATCGCTAATGAATTTTCCACGGTGTTCGAACAAACCACAACCGAGCACCTGTTTTTCGTTGTTCGAGAACAGCGTTCTAAAGCAACTGCCATGGCGCGCCCTCCCATTGGTAGACTAGCGAACCGTTCGCTCTACCAACGTGACGTCCACACGTGTCACATGAGAATTCGATATCGCGGTGAGTGAAATCTGTCTGTCCTACTTCCGATAACTTGTTTAGCCCTTTCTGAAACTTACCTCGTTACTTGGAACTTGGCCAACCGTCCTTGCGTTGTGGGTTTGGGTTTGGGAGACCCATCCGAGAGGACCTGCCGTGGGTGCCAACAACCGTCGTCGTTGCTAACGATACCTACTGTTGCAAGGTGTGTGCCCTTTTTTCGCCATGACGATGAGGATGATGATGATGATGTTTGATTCCTCCTGGATGTATGATACTGTTAGAATTTTGTGAGAGTGTTGGGTCTATTGTCGGGTTTTTAGAAGTTTTTAGCGTTTGGCTTTTTTCGAAGGAAATACCAATCATCGCCTCATTACTTTTCTCATCAGCGGGCTCACGGTTTTTGTTTTTGCCTTTTTGCAGTTTTGCTGTTTGCCTTTTCGGATCAAGTAAACGTAGTTTGTAAGTAAGAAAAAATGGTCAAGGCTTATGAATTGAGAGGTTTGCCCAAGGAGGATCTCCTCAAGACATTGGGAGATTTGCGCAAGGAACTTTCCGAATTGCATGTTGCCAAGGTAACGGATGGTGCCGCCTCCAAGATTGCCAAGATCAAGTCGGTTCGTAAATCCATTGCCCGTGTCTTGACGGTCCACAACCAACAACAAAAGGACGGACTCCGCAAGGCTGTGGCCGGTGCCAAATACCTTCCCAAGGACTTGCGTGTCAAGAAGACAAGAGCCGTGCGACGAGCATTGACCAAGAGTGAACGAATCAAGAAGACACACAAACAAAAGCGAATGGAAGCAGCATTCCCCAAGATCAAGTTTGCTATCAAGGCCTAAGGAAATTTGGTATCGTAAGCAAATATAAACACAAAAAGTAAAACTACACAATGGGAAAAAGACTTGCAATCATCGCCATAGTACTTCTTGGACCTGACAAGTGTTGCGATTACCCGAATGATCTTGTCTCTCCTGAAATTCATGCGTGGAAGGGACCGGTCCTGTCATCCATCTCTGACGAATTGATTCTCGTAAAGTACTGCTCCTTAGTCGTTTTCTTTCTCAGCAACTTTCATTTAAAGAAATGATTCAAGTCATGAGATGTGTCATGACCCATGACTCATGATTGTTACCACCCAGGATATTGTGATGACGTTCAATGTTGTCTATATTTGTTGGTGCATCCTTCTAGAACCCGGTGAATACTCATCCAAATCGCCTTGCTTGTTCATGTTAATTGCGTCTGCAAGTGCTCCCAAGTAGACTGATAGTGAAAAGGCCTGTTTGGAAAGCATTATAATGTTGGCGCATCGGAACGTAGCCTCGCTGTCAGCTGCTAATGTTATAATGTAGTAGTAGCCTGTGCTACTTACTAGTAATTGCTAGCTACTAACGGTAGTATCGTTTTGTAATCCACATATCGCGTGATGGTTGACTCTTTCGACCAAAAATGTGGCACCCATACGATGGAAGCAAATCGACATGGTATACCAGGTACCGATTAATTGACTGTGACAATATTATTTGTCCTGTTGCCAAATCAATCATCGCTTGTCGTCGTCACACCTTGTCATCAGAATGGAAGATCTTGCCACAAGACTTTGTGTTTTTCTACCATTCATGGTCCTCAGCGAGGCCTTTTCTGTGCCTCGCACAGATTTCCATGGTGCCAGACATGATGTAGCGTTAGTTCGGTCACACACGTTGCCCTGGACGTCATGTCGACGACGAAATTGGCTTGTGACGCTAACATCCTCCATGGATGCAGCAACCATGGGAGACTTTTTAGGGCAAGGTCGAGAAGATGATGATGATGATGTTTGGAGTATGGATGATCTTGATATTATGGATGACGGAAGTGTCGTTTTTGAGAATGACCACAATGACGACGACGATGAGTGGGTTCCGGATGCAGTCAAGGCGGCACAGAGACGCAAACCAACCCATTTGCGACCAGCCAATGAAGTGATTCCACCATCTACCATGGATGACGTAGAACAAGACGATATTCCATTCAATCAACGACCTTCTCCCTATACTGACGAGGAAGAAGAATTGATTGAAGCATTGGGAGGAAAGTATGCGGTAGCGACCAGTGGTCCCCGACGAGAAGAAGGATTTTTGGGTGATTGTACTTTGGCTGAAATTGCCATGGATTATTCAGTACCCATTTGTTACTTGGCCGATGTCTTGTGCATGTGGGGTGTCCCCGTACCCATTAACATTCATGATCGCGTGGGGGATTTGGTCACGGGAGAGCAAGCATTTGCCTTGGTCGAGGCTGTCAATTCCTTGGATATTGGTGTATTGCAGGATCGTTATTCCAATTACAGCTTGTTACAACTTTGTGCCGAATTTGATATTGAATTGAGAGAGGCATTTGAGTTTGCCATGAAGGAAGGATGGAGTCTTCCCTTTGGTGTCCGTACGAATCTTCGTGTGGAGCAAGAAGAAGAGCTTCTACGACTCTTCTCTGATGTCTATAGAGCGTAACGAGACTATATTGTAGGTGAAGTGGTTGATCTAGATTTGATTATCAACTGCTTCTTTACCCAAAGCGATGCTTCTTCCTGAAAAGTGATACACTACGTGGACCCCAGCAGCATGTCAACCGATCATGCTTTGTTTGCGCTGTGCGGATCGTGGTACGTGACAAGAGCAGCTGTTGATAACGGTGCATTGCCCCACCCAAGTGGAGGTGTCGCAACGCTTTTCTGGACTATCATATGCTCTCTTTAGGTAGACGGGTGAACGTTTGCGAGCTCAAGTCAAGATGTACGATGAAAGTGACTATTTTAGGTACAGGATCCGTAGCTGACTTAAATCCTAATTATACCATTCCAATGCCAAAGCCTGGAGATAATTTCTTTTTTAAAATCCCTTGCTTGCCTCTATTGCCGCTCGCCGTGCTCCTTCCACAAATTGCCGTACTTTTTCGTGGTCTTTGATACCCGGTGTAGCTTCCACTCCACTACTGACATCGACGCCCCATGGCCGCGTCGACAAGACAGCATCTTCAATATTATCGGGGGTCAAACCACCAGCAATGATTACGGGCAAACCGGCATTTTGAACCTTTTCCGCAATACTCCAATCAAAGGTGACGCCGGTACCACCACCAGCATTGGCACCCTTGATCGACGTGTCCAACAAAATGGCAACGGGATCCGTTGTGAGTGAATCCAATAACTTTTGGGCGGCGTCCTCCGTAGCCTTGCCTGTTTCTGGATCCGTCTCTATATCGACCACTCGAATGGCTGGTACTCCATACAAATTTTCGTTGGCTGCTTCCATGCCTTCGTTGCCGTGGAGTTGGACTAAATCCAATCCACAGGTTTCCACCATTTCTCGAATGTAGGAAGGATCTTGATTCTGAAATACACCCACTACCATCGGTCTTCGGGCGGAATCTTCCAATCCTTGTTGATTCGCTACCAATTGATTCAAGGGCGATTCTTGTTTGGAGTTGGCCAAGGTCAATCGGCCCGTTCGTTCTCCAAAGGTACGGACCGTTTGAACAATGGCTTTGGCTTGATCGGGACTTGCACAACGTTTGCTTTTTGGAACAAAAATAACTCCAATCAAATTGGCTCCCGCTTGACAGGCGACCTGGGCATCGTCGGGATTGGTAACGCCACAAATTTTGACAAGTTTGGTTCCTCTGGTATAGGCCCCACCCGTCAATTTGGTGGAGGAGGCAAAATCGGCCGGATCCAAACATAGACTCTCGATGGCAACACTAGGATCCGCCGCTCTCATGAGAGATTCTCCAATCAAACACATCCCCACATTGATTTTTCGATATCGATTCACATCAAAGGCTGTCGACATGCCAGAAAGTGAACAGATTGTATATTCGGCATTGGGATCATTGTGATCAAAGTTGCAACCCCGTTCCGTCAAGAGTTCTGCCACATGTTCGGTAGTATGTAAATCCATTTGAAAGGTATGTAGATTGCGGTTATTAACACCAATCACTCTGGCACCAGCTTCCAAGGCTACCTCGAGTTCGGAATCTGCATGGACTTCTACCAATGGTTCCATTCCAAAACTTCGTGCATGATCAATCAAATCCCTGAGTAAATGTTGGGGAAGGACCGCGACAATCAATAAAATGGTATCCGCACCGCCAGCTACTGCTTCGGTGATTTGATACTTGTGGGTAGTAAATTCTTTTCGTAGTACGGCTGGTCGGGAATACTCGGCCTGGCCAGTGGTTTCCAGTCGAACTTGGGTCATGTCGTCTAATCCACCCTTGAACCATCGAGGTTCTGTCAAGACACTAATAATGTTGGCCCCGGCACTGGCATATTTTTGGGCTTGTTCCCCCGCATTTAAATGTACGGCAATATCACCCTTACTTGGTGATGCTCGTTTGAATTCGGCCGCCAATGCCATACGAGGACTCTGATTCTGAATTACCTTTTGTAAATTCAAAATGGGACCATGTTTTTCCCAAAATTGTTGAATTGGTTCCCTGAGACTTTGTTCGGATGGAGTCGAGGGATCCGCCTGTCACAATCAAAAAAGGGCAGGACAGAACTATGCCATGAGTTTGGGGATTCGATCGATATGAAATTGACGACAAACTTGTTTTTGTTGTTCTGATGATGACGATGATGATGATGATTTTGACCTACCAAAAAGGATTCATAATCTAGAATGCGTGTTGCTGTAATCGCTTGCAATTTGGACAGTTTGTGGTTGGGATCCTGGAAACCGAGTATATGACGAGCATCATAGGATGGGTCAGTCGATTCTTCCAACAGACTATCCAATGCTGCCTTGAGTTGATCTTGTGTGTATTGCGGATACTCTCGATTCTGAGTTTCGGGCTTCATTGTTATAGAATCGGTTGCCGAAAAGAGAAACGAGGGAGAACAGCGTTGTGGAAGTGTGGGGAATGAAAAGCTTTGTCCAAATTCAAAACAAACAGTAAGCGAGATAATGCAAATAAACTTTGGAAGGAACTCCAACATATTGCCAAGAACACGTCAATGACCGAAAGAAGTCGGTCCACTAGCACAGCACAGCAAAGGCCTGATGAACCTGTTGGTTTTTCTCTTGACGTTTCGCACCACAAATTTCACAAAATCGCAAAGGACAATGTCGTCTGTCAGATGTCGACAATTGTCTCATACGAATGGAACGTAATTTCGTACTCTAGACTACTACCTATATATAGTGCATGGTGAGAAACGAATCACGTCGTCATGGGCGATGCTGATGACGGAAAATTCGAAATGACACACGTCATTCCACTTCTGGTGACGATGGAATACGATTCCCAAGAGCAGTTTACGCCATTGCATTCTGCATCACCGTTCCCAGCCACATAGCACATCAAGTGTCCCGACGCATTTTTACGCGACCACACATCTTTATAAATTTTCACATACAAATTATTTCGAATCGGACAGTGTGAGAATGAATACGAGTGCAATGATGATGAATAGCGGTGTCAACCCAAGAAAGAACCGACGAGGGAGTTTGGAAAATGAAAAGACGACAGATCTTTCTTCCAGCTCGTCTTTGACAAGCGACCCACATGCTTTCAACTCATCAGAAGAAGGATCGAACCATAATTCATTCAAACGTCGCCGAGTCAGTTTAGATCCATTGCTGGATTTGCTACCGTCCGAACCATCCACCACAGCAACGTTGCCCATCCAACCACCAATGGAATCAAACGATGCAACAACACAACACTGGAGATTCTGTGATTCTGGAATTGCATCAACGGATATTCTTGTGACTAGAAAAGTGATTACACCCAGTCCCTCAACTATGTCCATCCATACTCCGGAATCATCAGGAGAAATGTTGCGACGGTCTCCTTCTAGTTCAGTATTGTCATCGAGATGTGAAACTCCTGAAAATTCGTTAGGTCTTGAATGGGATGATAATCTCTTGGCATCCACTTGTTCTCAAGCCCATACCAAAGTGACAAACAATACGGTATTGGATTCCGCTAATAGTCAGAACGTGTCGAACAAGGCGCAATTAAAATTATTGGCTGATTCCCACAATTTTTCTCCGGATAAGATCGACGAGACAACAACGAAGAAGCTCGTTAAGAGCATGGCGTGGTGCCTAAAACAATCAAGAACAACATGGAGAGAAATGATGAATGATGTCTTGTTGCTGAGTCTCGTCCTCCTGGGTATCGTAATGCTTGGTCAATGCGTGTCCATGTGTACACAGTTCTCGTCGCGGTTACAAGTGTCTGGTAATGAGTGCATCTACGTGAGTGGTGGTGGCTTTTCGGGATTTTGGTTTTCCTTGGGTCGGTTACATAGTATTCCCAAACAGGAAATGTCCCAGCAGCGTTTTGCCTGCTATAGTGCGGGTTGTTTAGGGGTCGTCGCGGTATACACGAACCGGACCATGCAAGATCTTTATGCCATGGCGTCCGGACTGCAACGTGATTGGCAGGAGGGAAGTCTTCATCGATATCATATCGTACAAAATTTTGTGGATAATCTGTTGGAGGATCAGGATTTTGATGAGGACATGTTATCCTCGTTACATATTCTGACAAGTATTCCACAAAAGCCATTGGGATTTCGTGCCGTGCTGAATACACCAAACAACAAGGAGGAGTTGAGAACGATGTTGATGCAAACGACATGGATTCCAGTGGCTGTAGGAAGTGAATTTACCTATCAAGGTCATTTGGACGGTGCCTTCTCGGTAGTGCAGCATCCGGTGTGTCATAAAAAAGTTGGTTTGGCATCCGATTGGACGTTGTTGACCAACATCCTGAATGTGAATCTTGGAAAGGACCTTGTGGAACAATTCTGGCAGTTGGGACTAGACTATGGTATCTAAACGCTGAAAGGTCATGGACGGTATATTCCACCCAAGCCAACGACTGGTTCAGCCTTACCCAATGTAATGCTTCGACATCGCAGTCTCTGTTTTCTTGTTCATAACTGCCAGTTGAAAATGCAATAATTCCTTGTGCAACATGTGGATGGGTACCATTCCAGCGAAACGCTCCCACAATCAATTCTCTTTTGTTGAGAATTTTCCATCGTCTCTGATTGTAACCTCTGCAAAGGGAGATACGGTGGTACATAGTACATACATCCGTCCGTTGAGTTTGAACTCAAAATATTAAACTATATCACAAGTGTATAATTGTGAAATTTTGGATTAATTGTTACTTGCGACTGCACACTACTGCTAGTTATGTTTCTAGGACACTCCGTAGCTTTAGTTTCAATGCCGGATTCATTTGGGTCCCTTGTTTTTGTCCCCGTGCCCATTTCTTCACCAATTGACAAAGAGCATCACTGTCCGATTCGGCTAGGACTTGGTCGAGTGCCAGTAAGATATTGAAATCACAAAGCTGTTGTAATAATTGTCGATCATCGTCCAAGGCCGCCAATAACTGTTTTCTGTTTTTTTGCGTCAAACTTCCATTTTTCTTGATCGACGACACGGCCGAACCGCCTGCATAGAGACCTTCATGACTGAGCATGGCAGTATTGACCAAACACAAGACGGAATCTAAAGTATTGGTTTCCTTGCCGTCGACCAGAATGTTGTGTTTGGTCTTGACTTGTCGTTGATTCTTGGTAGGATCGACCAGGAGCATTCCCTCATGAACCATTTGTACCGATACATCACTCAATTGAAAGGCTTCGGTAGCACCCGTCTTGGCATCCATGGCCAAGGTCACAAAGGGTTTGCCATCGACAATTCCACGAGATTTCATATTGGCGATTTGCAGGGTAGCACCCACTTGAACATCTAATCCATAGACGGGCAGTGCATCCTCTTGTTCATGACGAGCATCAGGATGAGAAAAGATCCATCCGATGGGGACAAGTTCTAATCGATTCGCCAGCGCAAGGACTCGAGGATTTTGTGTCAAGAGGGATTGAGCCATGGATGCATCATAGACAGTCCCAGCAGCCGCAGCAGCACTAGTGTCGGTAGTTTTGCCTTGACCCGGTGGTTCCCACAAGGCTTGGACTTTGGCCACGGTACAAAATTCGGCATCGGACGTTTGACTGGAAAGTGATGTTCGTGCCTTGCGAGGGGTCTTGTCCACGCGTTCCTTTTGAATCGTTCCCAACAAGAGACCGACTCGTGGTATTACACTGTCCGTGCTGCTAGTAGTACTAGCACTTTTCTTTTTGCTGTTGACCACCAAACCATTGGCATGAAATCGTTCGGCAGAATATCGGCACATGTAAAGTCGTTTGAGAGGACCATCGGGTTGAGCTTCTACTATATGGAGAGAGGATTGTAGTTGGGCAATGGCTCCATAGGACATGCTTTTGCTCGCCGCTCGTTTCGTTTTACTTTTGAGCAAGGCATGTTCAAAGTCTTTGGCAAGATCGGGAAATGGGTCCCAGGAATGAGGATCCACTTTGAGTTGCGAAAAGCGAGATTCCGTTGGTTTGGTTGTTGAGGATTGGATGGTAATCAAGGTTCCATGTTTGAGTGGTAATGTGGCCAGTGAATTGGATGTCTCTTCCACGACGGTCGAGTCCACTAGGATCTTGGCATCCTCCTGGATGGAAAAGGGTTGCAAAAGGTCACTGACAGTCATTGTCTCTTGTGAACCATGTGGTATCACAACCTTTTCCATGGATCCATCGGCCAGACGAATTCGTATCACCATGCCACTCGGTGGGGCAGAGGCCGACACTACTGGTAACAAATCGACTGATGTCATGGCGCATAGCAAGAGCAGAGATAACAGTCCGGTAGACACCGGACGCGATAATGTTGTCATGTACATATGGGAAAGGGAATTTCCCTTATTTAGAAGGTCGCAATGTTTTCTTCTGTGATTAAAGTGAGAGTAGAATGCTCGAGGCTTGTTGCCTTGAGTGTAATTGCTGTCCAAAGATCCAACATTTGACGAGGTGATTTGTGATTTTACCGCGTGGAATCCACTGGCACATTACGTCATCCGTTAAAACGACCTATTCGACTAAAATGGATCTTCCAAAATCTGTTTGTCCATACTTGATCTTGTCGACCTTGTTACTGTTGGAAAGTGAAATGGGACGTTTGATAAACGTTAACTTACATGGATGAAATATCAAGTTTATATGGATAAGATATCACGTTTGAAAGATGAAACAAACGTGAAATACAAAGATACAAAAAGAGCGAAGACTCGAGAAATATGAAGAGTAGAAACTAATCACTTTATAGTGAAAGTCTTAGACTACGATCAGACAATTGCTATTGCAGTAGATACTATTAGTTATCTGGGATACTAGAAGATATCAGAAGTCCTTTGAGAAGGATTCAGAGTGCTAAATCAACAGTTACTACCTCCTTGAACCCTTACGTTCATTGTTCAAAAATGGCAGATTGTGAATCTCGAGTTGAAACCTATCAAGTCCAACTGGATTCTGGTGAATCGATATCCTATCAAATTCGGGGTTTGAAGAATGAGGACGAAATTAAGGAATGGGCAGCCTTTTGTGCTTCCGTCTTTGCTTACAAACCCAATCCTCCTCCACCATTATATTTTGAACGACATTATTATAATGATCCTACCCGAGTGGCCAGTCTTGTTCGCGTCGCCATATGCAGCAACAACAATCAAATCGTCGCCTCTTGTCGTTTATTTTTACGGACCATTGCGGGTGGGATATCGGCAGGAGGAATTGGAGAAGTTTGTACCCGACAGGATCATCAACGACGAGGATTATCCAAAATTCTCTTGCAAAATGTCATGGATATCATGAAGGAACGACAAATCCAAGTTTCCCTGTTGCATGCGGCTCCTGTATTCTTTCCTGTTTATAAAAAAGCGGGGGGATATTTCAATTCGACCAGTCATTGGTCCTTGATTCCCATTGCCATGTCCAAACTGGAAACAACGGCCCAAGCTATTATTGCTACTAGCACCATTGCTTGTCCTATTATTCGACCAGCATCCTTTCCCAACGACGTCGATCGATTGTCCCAAATACATGGTAAATTCTCAGAGGAGCGTTTCGCGGGTTGTATTGTTCGTTCTAAGGATTACTGGAATAACTATCTGAGTCAAGAACTTGAAGGATCATTGTGGGTATTGGAATGTTACAATCAAATTGTGGCATGGCTATCACTTCGACCACGGGGAGATCGTATTCAACTTCGAGAATTTGGTTATGATTTGGATCACACCAATTCCGACAGCAGTGCCACACTGCATCAAAGTTTGACCATGTTACTGTGTCATGCGGTGAAACACCTCTCTGATACTTCTCCATGTATGCAACAAGAGGATTGGTTACTCACTCTACCATCCTTTCTTCTTGGCGATGATGGCCCCACAACTAACGAAGAAGGGTTACCCTTTGTACAATGGGATGGTGTAACTCAAGACGATGACATGGGATGGATGTACAAGATCCTGGATGATTCCATTCCAATACAATCCATAAATGGTTCCCAACGACAACACTTGATATGGCCAAGTGATTCATTTTAGCGTCTCCACTGGGAGGAATGACTTGATGTATCTGTCAACGGCAGTAGTGTGGGCCATCACCACCGTCGTTGGTTGTGCCCCTAATCATTCATTCAATTTTCGCAACTTTTCTCGAATTTGCCGATCCACACGGTCACGAACTTTGTCAAAAAAGGAGTGGGCCATGGCTTCTTTGGCCGTCAATCGGGTGGTATGATCATAGACCAACAATTTGGACAAGAGGTCTAATCCGTCAGCGCAGGGAATATAGGAATGTTCGGTAGATTCATGGACCATTTGACTCCACGTCTTTTTCTTTCCATTCCCAAGAAGGGTATACTTGCCAATGACCTCCCGTATGGATGGATCCACCGTGATGTTTGCTTTGGCAATGTAGGCATGCAAATCCGCTGTACCCAAGACAGCAATAATGGTCCCCAATTGATCCAAATTATCTTTTCCTCGGAAAAATGGCTCCCGTCGGAACAATAATCCTGCCAAGATACATCCGACTCCCCACAAGTCAATGGCATAATCATAGTTTTCATTCCCCAATAATAGTTCCGGTGCCTTGTAGTGCCGCGAGGCCACTCGAACATTGTATTGCATATTGGGCAAGAAAAAGTCGGCCAGACCCAAATCAATCAACACGAGGGACATGTCCGTCTTGTCAATCAACACATTGCGTGGTTTAACGTCCCGATGCATAATCCCGGCCGCGTGCAAGTAATCGAGGGCCACCAATAAGTGATATAAAAAGTATCGAATCTCATCATCACTCAAGTATTGATTGTCCTTGGTAGAATGACAAAGCCATTGTGCATCCACTCCGGCATGCTCCAAAACTAACGATGGCATGTTCTGCAAATGATACTTTTTGGTGGGGTCATTATAGTCACGGGGGACGACTACTGCAAGCAAGCGGACCAAATTGGGGAGTTTCGAAGCATGTTGCAATACCAACAATTCGCGTTTGATTTTGCGTTCGGCTACTGGTTTCAAACATTTCAATACCACCAAGGTTCGTTGATCCACCGAGAGAGGTGGTTCATTCTTGCCCATTCGTATTCGCTTTTCCACATGAACATCGACCGCCTCGAACACATCACTAAACTTGCCAGCGCCAAGACGTCGGACGAGCATGTAATCCTTGGTTGATTTGATGGGAATAGTATCGGGAGGAAAGACCCAGCTTTCAAAATCATAATACTTTACGTCTTTGGTAGAACATCCCAATGGATAGGCTTGTTCTGCTGCCGTTGTGACCAATAGAATTGCCAACAGCAGGTGTACGAAACAGCACCACGCCTTGATCCTTGATGATACAGACAACGACGGATTTTGTTGCCAGCAGCGATCACTCCATTTTGACATCGTCTATGTAATCACCCATTGGAAGTAATGGAAGTTGATAGGATACGTTTCTCACACGAACAAGTATGATACATGTAAATCTGTGGTGGTTGGGTGTCAACGTGTCATGTGTCATCGTCGTTATCGGCACAGAAGGTTCGACCACTCCGACAAATTGGAATACCCGGATATTGACGTTAGAAAGTCGGTCGAGCGCCATGACGGCTCACAATTTGGAAGGCCCGCCTCGAACCGAAGGAATTGGAATTTCGTCGTCAAGCTAACAGTGTACTGTCACTCCACTTTTTTGAGTGGTAGAGGAGTTGAGTGACAGTGAATCATTACAAGGCAAGATATACTCATAGTGCTATCATCATGTCCTATCGTCGACCAAGTGAAGTGATAACGTCGCTCCGAGCCAAGGCCGAGGAAGCGAAACACCACCACCACCAAAGTATCAGTAAATCAATCCCCTCGATTTTCAAGGTCGATCAAGATGCTCGATTTTGTCCCTCGGGTCATTGCTTTTCTCGAGTTCTTTTGACGCAACGCCGACGTCATGTTCAAGCGGAACAAAATTTACCCGTTTCCTTTATTCCTCCCATTTACTGTAGTGCTTGTGCGGCAGAAATTACCACTGAATACGTTGCGGGATGTTGCAAGAGTTGTGAACTCGACTTTTGTGATGAATGCTTCCAGTCGGGAATGCCCATTGAGGAACTAATGATGATGATGACGCAACAAGAGGATGGGAGAGATGTCGAATTGGATCCTACCGTTTCCATGTCCATGAGCGAAATGACCATGAGTACCACAGACGCTAGCTGTTCGATGGGTCATCCCTTGCGTCGAGTGCTGACGGCACGACGCAAACGATACATCCAAGAGAGAGATGGACTAGACGCGGCACCATCCATTGAGTGTGACTGTTGTTCCCGGGTGATTACTACCGAGTTTATTGCCGGTTGCTGTGTTCAATGCGATATCGATTTTTGTGAACATTGTTTTCAATCCGGGCTCTCGTTTGAGGAAGTGTTGCAAGCACCCATTCTTGTCGTGCAGGAAGAAGTAGCACCCATAGATACTGTTGGAGGCCGATACAATGGACGACGCCCTACCTATAGGCGTTCGGGTCGTGTGAGCTACGATGCTTATCCAGATCCATCGGCATTTCAATGGCAATTCACTGGCAGCTGCGAAGCGTTGTGTGTCGAGTACTTTGAAAAAGATTTTGGATATCGAATAGGAGTCGTGAAATTGGACTTTTTCTATGCCAAAGGCAGAGTTCGTACTGTTTTGGAACATCCAAGAAAAGGGACAAGACCGCTCTTTACCAAAGACAACAAGATCTCCTCCAATCTTTATCGTAAGATCTTGTTAGATCCACGACAATATGCTCAGAAATCAGCAAAGAAGCAAGTACTATAGAATAAACAGATATTCAGAATTATAGAGAAAATTGATGCTAATCTAGGAGTTCAAAAAAATACATGTATAACTAATCAATCATGAGGTCATGGGTTCGCACGGCACTGAATTGAACATCCCCGAATTCACTCTTTGGCTTTTTGAAGCCTCCTCTCATTGCCAAAAAGACCATTATAGAAGCGAGTATTCCAGAGAACAGAGCGAGAATCACCACTAGCGCACTGGCTTGATCCGAGTGAACTGACATGGTTAGATTTCCATGGCCGTACTCATCCATAAGAGGGGAAGCCAGAACATTGCGGCAAAGGGTGGTAAGCTTCCAACAGTCTTGATCATGCTTAAATGAATCGGCCCAGATTACCGACTCCAGGCAATCTACGTAATTCCATCCCCATCCGTCGTTGTTCATTTCGACGTTGTCATCGAAATGAATCGACGAGCACATGTCCAAGCACGTCTCCTGTTCCAAACCAGCGTGCTTGGCACAGCCACTGGATGACCAGAGGTCACAAGCGGCGTAACATGCACTGACATAATCAGGATCAGTTCTGATTCGAATCGGTACCGAACACTTCTTATCTGCGGGATCAGTCCTACAGTCTACCTCAGGGCCCAAACCAATGACGAATTCCATGCCATCTTCGACGACGTAATGTCTTTCATCATGGTTTCCGATGAAGCGGAGATCGTCGACCGAGATTGAGAACGTGACATCTTGGGACGAATTGGCTTCCATCCATATTTTATCAAAGGCGCGGAGACGTTTGTATTCAGGAGTTGTCGATCGGAACAAGTCAAAGGAGAAAACCATCACCGGAAATGCTCCAGGCATGTTGCTGGGATTGGTGATTTTGGCAGTAATGGTCAACTCGGGGGAAGAAAGGCTTGGATCCTCGTCCTACTCTAAGCTCTGTTGTGCTCAATAGGAGCGTCTGATACTTGAAGTTGGAATAGGATAATCCATGGCCAAATGGCCACTGGACTTCGCACGGAACATTCGACCAGTGCGGGAGTACTTCCCCGTCATCCTCAGTGCACTTGTCTGATACGGCATGTAAATACGGAATACCACCACCGTCCTCATATTTTGGATATGTGATTGGTAATTTCGCACTTGGGTTGACACGTCCAGTAATTAAATCAACAAGGGCGTCCGCTGCCAGTGGACCTGGCAAAAATCCCAAGAAAATTGCGTCAACTATGGGCTGTGAGGGGGGACAAGCAAGGTGAGGATTCGTTCGATATAAATATAGTACGAATATTCATTGAATATCTGTGGAGAATATAGACCTACCTCTACCCGGTCCAACAGCCTGGGTCTTCCACCAAAGTACACCAATATAATTTTGGCATTGGGAGCCGCCTCTCGCAGTCCTGCCACCAGCTCGTACTGACCATCCGGTAAGCGGAGGGAACGAATGTCTCCGGGCTTTTCCGTGTAATTTTCTTCACCGACACAAACAACAATGACATCATGATTCGCCGCGAAACTCATGGCACGTTCGATACTCAACTCGGGTTCTTGTCCATTCCAACCAACCCATCCCTTTATCTTGTCCATGACTCCAGGATCTTGTGGGACCCCTCCGTGAAAGTCCTGCGACGAATCGCAGTCCCGGCCAAGGATATCCACTCCGCAGGAGTAAGAAACTAGCCAGTTGCGTTGTTGATGAAAAGCATCAGCTACCGTTGATCCATAAGTGAACCACTTATCTTCAATGTTGCTATCCACGCCTTGCCATTGCCAGGTCCAACCCCCAGTCATAAAGGACTTGGCGTTGGCAGTCGGTCCAGTGACCAAGACACGGAGAAGGTCGTCCGAGTTTAACGGGAGTACACGGCCCTCGTTTTTGACCAGAATAATGGACTGATGGGTCATGTCCAGTGCCTGTTCGAGATCCTGCTGAGAATGGCCAGGGCCACTTGCATCGCCCATTGTCATATCAAAGCTTTCTTCAAACATGTTTAGTTTTTGCTTTAGCTCTAGGACGCGTCGTGCACTGGTACGAACACGTTCCTTCCATGCCGATGACGACGCCAACGCTTGGAAAGCATCGAAAAAGTCTTCGGGCTCCATCGCAATCATGCTCATATCGACCGTCCCTTCCGTGAGTGACTGTATCAGAGCATCTGTCCGATCTTTTGCCGTATGATGCCATTCGAACAAGTTGAAAATTTCATGGTAATCGGTAACAAGCATTCCTTCAAATCCCAACTCCTTGCGTAACAGCCGCTGCAAGGTGTTATGATTGGCAACATTGGGAACACCATCCACCTCTGTGTACGACTCCATAATCGTATCGACCACCCCCGCCACTTGCTTCCATGGCGGAACAAAGTACTGATACAAGTGTCGAGTGGGAATCCAACTGGGGGCACGATCGTGCCCATCGCGGGGCATGGAATATCCAATAAAATGCTTTCCACAGGCGGCAGCCCGAGACGGTACAATCGTCGAGTTGTTGTTGTTGTTGTTGTCCGTCGTGGCTTGGATACCCTGGGTCATGGCCAACGCCATCTTGCCCACAAGAACTGGGTCTTCTCCAAATGTCTCGTAGACCGGTGGCCAAAAAGGATTCCAGCTCAATCCCAACAAGGGACTAAACAACCATGGGATTCCCGCTCGTCGAGTATCGCGACTTGCCAACCACCCGGCTTGATAGGACAGACTCGAGTTGAACGAGGCTGCTAAATTGATTGGTTGGGGAGTGATAATGGTATCATAGATGTAATTGGCACCATGGACGCTATCGAGTCCCCAAATGACTGGCGGTCGACCAAATTTCTGCGCCGTTTCCTGAATTTGGAGCACGGCGGCCCGGAAGTCTTCCATTTTCCACAATGGATCCACTTGATTCTGGTTATTGAGCACACTACCAACGCCAAGTGTTCCTATATAATGATCCAATAGATCCTGGCGCAATTGCATGTGATCATCCGTCAACAAAAGATTGATATCAATCTGGGCGAGCTGACCGACTTGTCCTTCCCAGCCCAACGAATCCAAGAGATCTTCGATGAAATGATCATCCATTCTCCGTTCTTGGGTCATTTTGACACAGATGATAAGAGTCAGGCGTTCTCTTGCAGTAAGAAAGGGAGTATACTGACGACAATGTCGTTCAAGGAACTCTGCTTGCTTGACGAGAAGGGAATAAGTGGGAATCTTGGTTTCGCGGGAACGGGTTCCAAGTTTTGGACTAGCTTGACTTCACCAACTCACAACATGCTCCGAGTCCGTGGCAATAAATTTACGTAAGCATCCACGTCATCATTCGACAACATTGACTGGAGCAGCCGCGCGAGGAATTTTTTCGATGGTCGCCACAATTGCGTAAAACGATACAAATACCCATGCACACAACAACCCTTTTCTTTTACCTTGCACCATGCTCTCTTTCTGCTGTAAGTATGCTATTGTTGAATTTTCTTACTCTTGAAGTTGTTGCTGTAGCATTCTTACCCATGGTTGTCATTTTGCAAATGTGGCACAGGACAAGCAAGACTATCAGCCCGGATACGGCACCATCAAGCCCTTCCCCCATGGTCATGTCTTGGATCTTTGGTTTTTGAAGTTATCTGTTGGATTTCTCTTACCTTAGCCCAATGAAGTGTGGCTGGTTGCTGTCCATTGGCAATAAATGTGAACCTGCTATGTTGTTCTTCTACCGGACATCGGACATGTTGCATTTGTGATTTTCCAAATTTCTGAAGCTTGTGCTGTGCCTTCTTTGTTGTCCCTGCTTTTTTGAAGTTATTTGCTGTGTTCCAAGATGTACCTTTACTTCTCTTGTCGTTCCCGCTTGAAGCCAGCACAAACAGGGCATCTCAGGAAATTGGTTTAGTCATATCATCGCAGATTGATCTTAATTTCACTAGTTTGTTACTATTACCATGAAAAATGTAGTTCTTTGTGTACAGGTACTGGTAGAATACTTGGGACATGTATCTCGATTATTTTTATCCCTTGCTCAGGCTAGTTCTTTGCTTCGTACCAGAACACTGTTTTGCCTTGGTTCCAAGAGGGATGAAGGTCTGATCCAGGATGAAGACATCCGTGAGTTCGGCAGTCGACTGGCGCGGAAAGCCTTGACGGTCACTCCATTGGAGAGAGCTTCTCGCTCAAACTCCATCTTGGATTGCAGAGTCTCGGCTGCAGTGAGGCCACGTTGGAACTTGACCTTGATTCTTCCACTGGCGGCATCAACGAAGATGGTACCTCCATGGAACATACGGTCAACAGATTCCCTGCCTCGGGACTCGAACCTCCGACCTGGTTGTTGAATCACAACATGGTCCATCGAGACCAGATCACCCGGCTCGAGTTTGTCCTTGGTGATCGCACCCTGCGCCTGAGGCAATGTCGTAGTCCTTGTCGCTTGAGTCGATCGCTTGTGTCCTTTACCATATTGGCAGGACCCACATAATGGAAATGGAATTTTCGGGTCGCCCAGCGATAGGCCCTTAGTTCCGAGCCATCCCAGCTTCGCGATATGGCGTACCGTAGTAAAACCAATATGCACTAAGGCATGATGCCACCGTAGTAAGCGTTTTTGTCCTTGACTGAGGTTCGTGTTTGACTCGTGAGTTAGGCCTAACGATTGCGCCAGGTGATCCGCTTGTTTTTGCACATCATGAAAGCAGTGCGTGTAAAACAGCTTAGTCACTGGGTCAAGCGACATCGTGATAGTTTGGCCTGACTTGAAACAAAGTACAGAGCGATCTTCCTTGACAAGGTAAGAACCACCTTTTGCACTCGTGGAAAAGAACATTTGAGGACTAAAAAGCCTCATTTGCAACATCGGAGAGTAAAAACCAGGACAACGAATCACTGCTTGATTTCCTTGATCATCCAAGCAGTTAAATCGTAAAATTCCCATCTGCTTGATCTCGAGATTTCCACCGATCCCTTTCATCGTCTGGGGATTCGGTAAATCCTTCAAAGTACCAGGTTCAAAGTCATCAACCGATGGTGAAGTACAACAAGAGGCACCTGTATCCATCAGGATAGGGAACGTAGAAAGAAAAGGAAGCTCAATCGGTTGCAACGTGGGCGATCGCGCAACACTTTTCTTGAGAGCTTGCAACTTGTCTTGATCAAGCCGAGAAGTGCTCGCGACATAAGCACGATCTGAAGCAGCATCCGCCCCAGTAGTAAGGACGGGCAAAGAAGCAACAATCAACATGGATTGCCGAAGCAACCAACGGTGTCGGCGACGAACATCCCGCGGTCGATGAGGC
>SWEM01000093.1:0-77056 GCA_019593585.1 Nitzschia palea | reverse complement strand
CCATTATCTTTGCGCAAGTGCAATCGGCCGCGTTCGGATGTTACCATACCCGCTGCATCCTGACCTCGATGTTGCAAGACTGTCAAACCATCAAACAAGAGTTGATTGACCTGTTGTTATTATTTTTGGCAATCAGTTTTAGAACGTGAGATTCGAATCCTGCCGGCTAGGACAACGATACAACCTAGAATCAGAGATTCATCCAACGTACATGAGCCTTCTCATCCGCCAACATTAAACCAATGATGCCACACATGGTGAATAGAAGTGGCTTTGATTAGCAAATCAAGCTGTGCAATGATAAGGGATACCCATGTACATATGTCATTTTACAAATGTAATCATGGTAATAACGTTTTGTTGGAATTTCCTTTTACCGGAGGGAGAAAAAGAACGCCGGACGGACAAGGCTATGTGGTGCTTCCCCTACTACCTAATACTACAGACATACCTTGTACAATGACCCAGAAACGAAACAAACTGTAGCCGTCATATAGATAAGCTCGGTTTATTTTAGCAGTTTCAGAAAAACGAGCTCTTATTGAACTAATCAATCACTGCATTGCGTCATTCAGTTTGGAAACAATGTCAGGTACATTGGTTGCTTGTGTCACTGCCCCTATGACTGCGATACAATCTGCTCCGGCTTGGCGATTCTGCTTAGCTATCACGACGTCACTGATGCCTCCGATGGTTACAAAAGGGATAGTTGGTGGTATTAATCTTCTCCACCGCGCGGCAATCTCGAGACCTTGAGGATCGAATTGGACTTTTTTGCTTGACGTTGAGAATATGGGACCCAAGCTGATGTAACTTGGTTTGATAGCCAAAGCGGCTGCCAGCTCCCCATAGGAATGCGTTGAAATTCCAAAAGCAACATTGGCTTCCTGGAGCTTTTCGATTCCCCCGTCTTTCATGCAACGAACCAAATCTTCTTGGCCGACATGAACACCAAAACAACCCGCTTTTAGTGCCGCTTCCCAATGATCATTGATCCAGAGTCGAACACCAGCCTCGTCGCATACGCGTTGACAAAGTATCGCACGCTCGACGATACGATCTGGATCAGTCTCGTCCTTGATTCGAAGCTGAATGTCTGTTACTCCACTTGTCTTGGCGAGTCGCTCTACCCAATCAACGGTATCCACGATAGGAAGAATTCGACCTAGCACTGGAATATTATCGGCTTCTTCCTCCTTACACGATCCATACGCCAACATGGGTCGAAATCCATGAGCTTCAGAAGTTGGATCCACTGGAATGGAAGGGAAATTTTCAAATGAGGAAGGAAACTCAGTCTGGGCAACCGGGCCAGGTCCCTTGCCCAGCTGTACACCACGCTGGATCCCTGCAGATACATAGGCTTTTGCTATACAACAGGCATCGACGATACGAATCGAACTGGTGGCACCTACAGGATGTTCTGTTTTTGTTCGTTCGTGTTCACCAAGAGCCAATGCTGATGCAATAGCCGATGACAGGGTACAGCCTGTTCCATGCGTATTATCCGAGTCCCACCTTGGACAAGACTGAGTGAGTACGAAATTCATGCTAGAGGAGGAAAAAACTGAAACACTACCTGTAGGTCGAAGTCTCACCTTGGTGTTCGAAGCCACACACCCCGACACCCATCGCATAACCGTTCATCGGATTCCAAAGGCAGTGTCTCTGTTGTGAGGAGATAGTCTTGAGCATACTTTAGCGTTGACAATACTTCAGTAGTTGGTTCTCCATTGTCTTTTGTTGTAGATGATGTCTCCATCAATGTGTGTCCACCTTTGATCAAAACTGCCAAACATCCCATTTGTAATAAATCTCTGGCAGCAGTTTCAATATCATCGGTTGTCTTTAGCTTTCGCTTTAGTAATGCTTCGGCTTCAAATTTGTTGGGGGTTACAATGTCCGCTAATGGAAAAATATATTCGATCATTGCATCCACCGCATCGTCATCCAACAGTTTAGAGCCGGATGTTGAAATCATGACTGGATCCAAAACGATCCAAACTCTGCTCGACGCACGTTCCTTGATCATCTTGAGCTTTTCCCCTACGAGTTGTGCCAAAGATCTAGTGCCCAGCATACCAATTTTAATAGCTTGAGGAGGCAAATCGTCCATAAGGGTATCCAGCTGTTGCTCCAAGAAGGATGGATCTGGCGCGTGGACCCCCGTAACCCCAACCGAATTTTGGGCAGTCAAACAAGTAATGGCCGAGCACCCATGGCATTTCATGGCATGAATAGCATGAAGATCGGCTTGAATACCAGCCCCGCCTCCAGAGTCTGATCCCGCGATTGTGTAAACAATCGGTGGTACCGGCATTTTCGGTGTCGACATCATGGTCACGGGTGCACTCCCAAAGCAGCAAGTCCAATAAATTACCGATAGGGTTCTCGCCCACCCAACCATGCCAATCCTTCCTTTTCCAAGACGTGGAGCGAGTGCCTCTACACAAGTCGCTGCTACCAAGAAAATCTACAACTTGGCTATCGGAAGCTCTGGCGTGCTTCCCAATTTGACTGGTGACTTGGATGGATCGTTCGCGGTTCTGGGCATCGGAAGGATGATGTGTGGTCGTACTAGTCGCTTTGCAGGAGATTCACCAAATTTCAACGAATCTGACGTCAGACGTTTCCTCCAAATTAAGCCTTTTGTTTGTGAATCCACGAGATGGCTCGATCTGCTCTCCGTTTGGCAGCATTTCAAGGACAGGAGGAACAGGCGGAATCCGTAGTAATTCTGCCTCGTTTGAAACAGCCACGAACGGAAGGTGCACTTTTTGAACGACACACGATCTCAGGTCCTGATCGATATATATTTTCACGAGTCACACCCTAATTTTCAGTTACTACCTTTTTTTTGTCGACGGATTTTACATCCCATCCTCTTTCATCACTGCTTTTGGTTGTTGCTGTTGTTGTTGTTTCCGTAGTGACCCGACATGGAATCCTCGACGTTACAAGGAGCTTCCGACAAATCCAACTCATGGTCAGAACCTCTCGATTTTATGTCGTCGTCAGCGGTAACGGAAGATACGCTCAAGACGAGCAATCACCTGGGCAGTGACGACAATAATGCAGAGCTGCTGTCGGCGGATCAAGTCTCTCAGATGATGCGGGAACATGATGCCGAACTTTTAGAGCATATGCACTATGAGGCGTCGCAAGTTTCGCAATATTCTTCCGGCGGAACGCCTGTTTTGAAACCAACCGAGCGAACATTGACAATAGGGGACGACCCAATAGCCTTAACCCCCTTGTCCCTTTCGTACACCGATTCCTCTACGGTTTCCAACTCTCTACCTGAAGTTCGGGTTGCAAATCTACACAACAACAACAACAACAGCAACATCGTCCTGCCAACCAGGAAAAGTAGTCATCGATCTCTTCACAATCGAACGGGAAGTTTGGGTATTGTAGCAGAGGGCGACATCGTTAGTTCCTGGGACGCCGAGGCAAGTGATCGAGAGCCCAAGGAGGATACATCGTCTACCACGTCGCGCTTTCGTCGGTTATTATCCGGTGAGATTAGGAGTGTGGATCAGATCGATGAAGTTGTTCCTCCTGTTCAAGAAGAGGGAGAAACGTCGGCTTCTCCTGTGTCTGTGGCGCACGAAGCTGCCGCCGCGGCGATGAAACAGAAACAAGCCAAAGAAAGTGGTAGAGCCGAACAGCGCAGGGTACGAGAAGCAATCCAGTTTGCGGAAGCTGTTGGCGAGTGTCTTTCCATCAGTCGAGATGAGCTTCGAATTATTGAAGATCACACGGACGATGGGGAATCCGATGATGATGATGACGACGGCTGCAAGTTCAAGGAGATTGTCGTTTCTACTCCTGGTTCCATCCAAGATCCTGTCAACGTCTCCCAAATTAATTTGGATTTGACGAACTCAAGTGCCAATGCTCAAGATGCACAGGAAGGAAATACCATCACATTGCCAGCTCATGTCGATGTTCCTCCACGCAAATCAAAGCGACCTCAGTGGCCTTTCGGACCATGTGAATCAGATTATGACAGATTCTTGGACCATTTGTCTGATGAGTCGAGCCGAAACAGCTTTGTTTACAAAGGCATATCTGCCAACCCCCCAGAAATCACTCAGCGAGGAATCCAACGCGGTAACTATGCTCAACTGCACAGAAAGGCGTGGTTGGAAGTAAGTGACAAATACCATCGCTATGGGAAAAACCTCAGGCTATACTATCGCTACTGGGAACGTTTGGGATTTCCTACCAACCAGTTCTTTGATTGGCTGGATTCGAAGGGAGAGGCTGCGGGGCATCCCTTGCCCAATATGGAGGAATGCCCTCGCTCTGTTTTGGACTCGGACACCGTTCTGTACATAAGCAAGCCGGAGATTACTGACGGTTACGCCCTAGACATTGTCTCCAATGAGGAAGGGAGAGGGAAATTTATTGATGTAGACGGAAGTCCCATCAAGACAGGACAAGAAGGATGGATTTTCGTACTACGTGACAACGTCATGTACGGGGCGGAAAAAATCACTTCCATCTCCGGTCACTCGAAGCAACGATTTCATCACTCATCGTTCTTTGGAGGGAAAGCTGTCGCCGCTGCAGGAATATTTATCACCGACGAAAACGGGTACTTGACAAGACTCTATCCCCATTCCGGGCACTATCGCCCAGGAGAATCGCACATGCAGCGTATGCTATTCTTCTTGCACCGGAAAGGCGTCGATCTGAGAACTTTTGAGATGGATACCCAACAATTCCGCCATGTTTCAAGGGAGAAAGATGGTGCTAAACTGGAAGACGGAGACAAGACGAAGATCAAGAACAAAAATGAGAATGAAACTGAAAAGAAAAGCAAGAAAATCGACAACCTTCACTTGGAAAAAGCTGTCAACGTGGCTTGTTTTCTCGCACACAAAGCGAATTTTATTGGAAATGGTATCTTTAATAACATTCACAAGATTCGCAAGGCCGACGCGACCAGTGTTTCCGAAGCATTGAATTTGGTGGACAATGGCGGATTTTGGCAGCGATCAAGCCCTGTTGAGGAAGAAAAAGTGGCCCAGTAGTCATTGGATCTGATCGTGACAGCTCGGGTCAACTCATATCATACGAGAACGAATGGATATCGTATTGCTTGGTCCGAACGCAAGGGATAGAGTTGTCGCGGAAGAGGCTATTTCTTGTTCACTTCCGGTAGAGACATTACAGTTAGTAATCTTCATTTTTGTTGTGTCATCTAGAGACTTGCATGAATTCCACGTAACAATACGAGTATGTTGTGGCAAGGCTACGGTACCCGACACTATCGGTAGCATTCGAAAGTAGTAAATAGAAAGTGATCGTCCAACAAATGGTTAGAGACAATACAGCTGCCAGTAATCTCCGTCATTTTTGTTGTTTCCTCTACTAGACAAAAGACTTCTGAATTTTCAAGTATATGGGATGGAGAGAATTTGGTTCGTGTTAGTCATATCGTAGTCGTTCCTTGTGTGGCATGCGACGTTTTCCGACGACAAAAGCTGGTTGAAATACGTCTCCACTACTACTAATATATGGATCCAACAAAGCCCGCGTTTCTTGGCGACGCACAAATTGAACAATTTCTGAACGATGGTATTTTAGTTGTTGACAATGTTCTATCGCCGGAGGAGGTGTCTCGATCGTTACGAGGTCTCGACGAAACATTGCGACGACATGGTGTCGAGTCCCTTTCGGTTCAGGATGAAACGTCAGCCCGAGCCTTTGCCAAGTTGAGTTCCACCAATGGTAGTGGTGGAGTCTTGGATTTGTTCTATGACGAGTGGAAACTCGAAATTGCCACCCATCCCCAACTTTTTTCCATGACCCAAGAATTATGGTCGGCGGCCTATTGTCATGATGGTGAATCACACGAGTCACTATCTCCCGAGGAAGCCTTTCGATGGCCTCCCTTTGGATCCTTTGACTGCAGTAAAGGCTATGTCTACATTGACCGTGTTGGATATCGCTTACCAACCAAACAGGCAGAAAGTTGGGGGGAACTCATCCATCCCAGTCGAAAACGCAAGTCACGAGCCTTGCAACGAAGTTTAACACCCCATTTGGATTGTTGCCCCGATTCCATGTACACGTCATGTCCCAAGTGGCGCCCCATCCAGTGTTTTGTTTCTCTTTCAGATAGCTCCCAGCCCAACACGGGTGGCTTTGAAGCAGTCCCAGGGTTTCATCGGGAATTTGATTCATGGGCCAAAACCAGGCCACCCACCATCATGCAACACAAAGAGGCAGATGGAACAATACGCACCGTGACAATAGGTGCCCCCTGCGTTGGTCAATATACACATATCCGTCCCATTGAAGATAGACCTGTCATGGAGCGGGTGAAGCACATTCCAGTCCGTGCGGGTAGTGTTGTCTTTTGGGATAATCGGATACCCCATGCGAATTCGTACCAACATGTGGGCGAGCATCCCCGTGCAGTCATCTACTGCTCATTTCTGCCCGATGTTGAATTGAATCGACAATATGTAAAGAATCAACTATCCGATTTCTTGCAAGGGAAGCCACCCCGTGACCAATGGAACCATCTGGATGACGATTGTACCCATCCTCCCGGGAGAAATGATACTCCCTTTGAATTCTCACCACTTGGACGACGATTAATGGGTATTGATGAATGGTAACAAGAAACGAAAATGAAGTATCAGCTTGAGTTTTAGTAGTGCCGAAAAATCATATCGTGATTCTATTTGGTTACAAGAAACAAGTAGCACTTGATGTAACTGGATGAATTCTCGTTTACAGTTAGTTGGATGCAGCATTTGCCACAAGGTCATCAATGGTGTGGAGTTGGTCGAGGGGACAGTCAATCTGAACGGATTCGCCATTCTTATCTTTTGTCCTCAAATCCTTGATTCGGACTACTCCCTTGGCGATTTCATCGGGTGCCACAAATACCATTCGCCGAGCACCTGCCTGGTCGGCATGCTTAAAGCTGGCAGCAACCTTCTTCTTGGGTGTTGGCATCAAGTCCACACTCCATCCACATGCTCTCAATTTAGCTGAAATGTCCGCGGCGGCTCCATAGAGATCTGTGGTCATCGCACATACCACGTAGTCGACACCAGAACCTTGAAAGTTCGGTATCTTTCCACATTCTCGCAATAGTTCCATAATGACACAATCACCAAAACCAAAGCCTACGCATGGGATCTGACACTTTTCCCCACCATATAGTTCCAAAAGTCGGTCGTATCGACCTCCTCCCATGATGGCTCGAAGTTCCCCGCGACGATCAAAGGCCTCCCAGACCACCCCGGTATAGTAGGCAAGACCGCGGACGACACTGGCATCAAAAATGAGATAGTCTTGAATACCATAATCCTTGGCCAACTCGAAGAGTCTCTTGACTTGGTTGACGGCTTCGGATTCCTGCCCAATGTGTTCTGTTAGCGCCTCCACAGTTGGAGCCTGGAGTGCCTTGAGAATATCAGCAGCCGAGTCAGCGCTGACACCAATGGCACCCAGCATTTCAGTCACAGCGGGTCCTCCAATTTTGTCCAGTTTGTCAATAATCACACAAGCTTTGGCAAATATATCGCCTCCATCCTGGTCTTTGTCACCCTTGTTGATTCCATGCTTGGCCAATACAGCTTCTAGAACAGCACGTGAATTAACTTTAATACCAACGATATCTGATGTGATACCCATGCGTTGAAAGAAGAAACAAGCCGCGGCCAATAGCTCCAGTTCGGCATGAACATGTTCCACACCCACAATATCCATGTTCCATTGGTAGTGCTCTCGTTTTCGTCCACGTTGGGTTGTTTCAAATCTCCAACACTGGGGAATGGAATACCACTTCAGTGGAAGTGTCAAACGGACTTCGCCTGTTTGCAAGTTGGTCTTGTTGAGGACCATACGGGCTAGTGTGGGGGTCATTTCTGGACGCAATGTGACATGGTACCCTTCTTTATCCACAAAGTTGTACATTTGATCCACAATTTCTTCACCCGCCTTGCGCTCATAGAGTTTGACATGCTCTAGTACAGGAGCATCATATTCTTGAAATCCAAAACTCTTGGCGGTTTCACGAAAGTTATCAAAGAGCCACCTTTGGATTTTCATCTCGGGTGGATAAAAGTCTCGCGTTCCACTGGGTCCATCGAGGTATTCTGGTCGTTGCTCAGTGACCTTGTCCGATTCTTCCACTAGTCGATCCAGTTCCTTTTCAATCTTCTTTTCCGTCCATTCTGGATCGTTCAGTTCCTTGGCAAGTCGCACCTTCATCTCTGTACATTTTTGTTTGCGTTCCTGAGCCAACACTTGTTGTTCGGGGGTTGGTTTGCCCTTGAGTTTGGGGCCAAACGATGCCCATTCTGCAACGTGTTCGGGTGTAAAAGGGGAAGACATGATTGATTGTGTTGTTGGGTTGTTGTTGTTGTTATTATTATTGTCCACTACCACGTAATGCTTTCTTACGATGATGGGAAGGACGAGACAAATATGAGTAGCGGTAGTCATCTTGGCAGCAGAAACCAGCGGCAAGTGGTTTTGCGGTTCCAAGTACATGTCGTCTGTCCGCTTGTCCATGGATGGAGACGGCCATCCGACTACCGGTATTTACCGTTAGATTTGGGGTGGGAGTGGAATTTTTCAAAGATGTGGACGGCCAAAATGTCGCACTGTTGTGGACGGCCAAAATGTCGCACCGCTCTTGTTCGTTGTGAGGTTCTCACAAAGCCGAGAGTCTCGGGGAGATAACGCAACAATGGTGTCCTTGATCTCAAACTTCCTCATCCCTGTGTTGTTGCTCGTCGTGACCAGAGAATCACGAGCTTGGAAACAATGCGCTGCTGAGGATGGCGGCGGAAGTTGTCCCGATCGAAACACTTGTTGTCCGACCGAAGTGGCCGGGGTCTCTTCTTGCATCCCCGCCAAGAAGCAAGACCCAGACAATGCCTTGGGAGAGTGTTGCGATGGATTGACGGGGTGTCCGTATGGCTACCAGTGTGCCACAGACCAGCTTGGCCGAAAATATTGCCAACTCAAGCAAGATCATCCATCGGATTTGTACAATGATACGGGTCGTTACGACCTCTGCCGCGTCCCCAGTACAATGCAAAATCTTTGGGGATTCCCAATGCCCAATGTGACCTTGCGGGCGGGTTACTACTCTAACATGGGCGACATTACCAACACGACAGCGACCTCGTCTCATCTGCAAGTGGACACAGTGATCATTTTTGTGCATGGGAGTGACCGCAACGCCGATGACTACCTTTGCACGGCACTTTCGTTGTTGGACAATGATGTGCACACACTCGAGTCTACCCTTGTCATTGTGCCCTGGTTTGCTTCTCCAGAAGACCCCCACACCATGGACCATTTGCTCTTGTGGGAAAGTAACGAAACACCAGTCTACCCCTTGTCACATTCCTGGCGATATGGAGCAGATGCTGTCAACGCCCCGATAAGCAGTTACGCTGTTTTAGATTCCATGCTAGAGTATCTAGTTACGGCGAGCGTGCAGTTTCCGAACTTGCGACGCGTTGCGGTGGCTGGTCACTCTGCTGGGGGTCAACTGACCCATCGCTGGTCACTCTTATCCAACAGTCCTGCGTGGAGCCATTCCAAAGTTACGATTGAATCTGTGGTAGCCAATCCAAGATCCTATTGCTATCTCGATGGTCGTCGATTTTTGCATGACGGATCTTTCGATATCCCCGATACCGATGCAATTCAAGTCTGCCCCGACTACAACGAATGGCTTTGGGGATTGGGAAAAGGAGGATTCGTCGCCTGTCCCTACAAAGATCTAGCATTACAGCAGACACCAGCAAAGGACATGGCGAAGCGCTATGCCACAAGAAACATTGCATACTTGTCTGGGGAACTCGACACCGTTCTGGCCAATGATGGCTGTGAAACCTTTGTTTTTCAAGGAACCAATCGACAACAACGAGCCAAATTCTACGTACAAGCTTTGCAGCAATACTTTGGACGAAGCGTCCATGAATTTCACATCATTGAAGGTTCTCCACATGATCATACGCTCATGTTTCAAAGTCAACAAGGAAGGAGAGCCATTTTTGGACAGGATCAAGAAATTGCACCAGTGGAATAGTCCCAACAGAACACCCAAACTGTCTTGGGGGGGGCTACGTTGTATGGACAATTCAGACTTATCTCCTGGTCTTGTTAATTCAACTACGTTAGTAGTATATGGGAATTCTCTCAAAGCAGCATACAGGGGAGGGAAATGTAAAAGTGTATCCGGCATGTCATCATAGCAGTCGTGTAGATCGTAGATCACTTTTTTTGTAATCCAGCTGTTCAAAAATTCAACCGAGATTCTAGACACGTGTCGACCACGCACGTCCAGAAGATTTCTTGCATTTTTGTGGAAATATGAATTGTTGTATCTTGTTGATAAAGCTATCAGCAAGTTGACTGAACGATCAAGAGAACCATGACCCTGTCAAGGCAACAACAGAATTTGTTCATGTCGAGTTTACGGCTCATTGTGGCCGTTGTTGCAGTCTCGTCGGTATGCATGTCATGCCAAGGATTCTCGCCGATAGCGTCCATGCATCGTCAAAGGACAAGAAGAGTACGGGTACAAGATCCAAACTCGCTGTCACAGTCTCCAGTTTCTGATTATGGAATGCTTTACTCTCCACAACATCGTGCACGGCAGATTAATACACATCTCTTGCAATCCAAAGACGTAGCACAAGTGGATGGGACTGGACGGGGATTGGCCTTGTTTAGTTTGGTCTTGGCGGTTTGTGTGTGGTTGTTCTCCATCCCCACCGAGTTTCGACGAGCACATTTTTGCATGGTGGAAAAATGCGTCCTAAATCGAGCCCAGTGCTATGATTGTGTGACATTCTCCGAGTGGAAGGATGGTGTTACCCAATATTACCGTAATGGTGGTGGGGTCCAATTTGATTTTACAGTGGCAGAAGAAACGAAAGCTATTTGGAAGGGTGCCATTTCCAAATGATGATGATGATGCACCTCCAAGTCATTGGATTTACTGACTGTAAGAAACTGATACAATGCTCTCGTCGACTAGTTGACTCATCAGCTATCCTACCGTGTGATCCTCGACACCTCATACAGATATTGCAAACCTACGATGTTTCGGTTTCCAAGAAGCAATCAGAGGTGCAAGAGTGACATGGTGACTGGACGTTCCAGGTACCTCAAATTGCTAAAAATGATTATAACAGTAAAGCATCGGAATAAGAGATGAACTTATCACACTAAGCAGCGTGTAAAGTAATGATTGGTAGTTGCTTCATACCGTTAGTACAGAAAAGATATGCGAATCAATAGTTCCCATTTCTAGCCCCCTCTCATAGATCGTCACCCGTTCTGTTCGATATTTTACGCTCCAGGATCCTCTCTCGTTCAATCAATTTCAAGCATAGTATATTACGATGCTAATGTCAAAATTCAACTTGATCAGTGCCAAAGCTCTTCGGCACGATCTGTATGCATTGGATTTTTCAAAGGTACACTGGTAGAAAACAAATACCGTACTCCGGTTAGACATTTCGAAGCATTGCCATCAGTGTTGCACTGGCACAACAGGTTCTATGCATCCGTACTTACTGTAGTCCTTCATATATTTTCTTGGGTAGAATCTTTAGTTTGGAATGCTCTGATTTTTTAATGGGAGGTTCTTTTTCATTATTGTCATGATGATGAAATACTTGGTGGAAGGCAAAGTTATCGGGCAGGGAATGATGTCGATGTTGTGATCTCTTTTTTTCAATCGCCGCCACGCAACTTTGTGTTCTTTTTCGTTTGAAATCTGGAGAAAGACCGTAATTTACCGAAGCACATTGTTCAATTATACCCTCGTTAGACAGCGATTTGATAGTTTTCAGAAATAAAGCATCATTCCAGTTATGCTCTGGTCCCAATGTGGATTGAAGATGGCGCCGGATGGATTCAATGTTTGATCGCAAATTAAAGTCATGAAGTTCATCAATAGATTGTATGATAGCCTTTCCATACAGCGTATTCTTTACTATGTATGCAATACAGAGATAAACACAACCAAAGATGAGAAACGGCCGACGATTAAGCCATCGACGTATGCATCCCAAGCAACGGGAATCTGGTAGATCAAGGACGATGCACTTTACCTCGATGCTCCCTTTTTCCATCCGGTCTGTGATCGTCTGTGTCCATTCTCTGTGTCAGAAGGAGCAAACTTTTTCTTGTCGTCGTCGTCGTCGTTGTTATTGTTATTGTTATAGTTGTTGTGATCGACAATGTACCACCGGTAGTAATGTTTGATTGTGGCGTGAACCTACCTCCCAGCCAGAAGGAATCCTACTGCCAGTGACACCTCTTTCGTTGATGGATTGATGGGGAAAGGTACGGTACAATCAGTACGACTGAAAGTACCTGGTACCGTCCCTCTTCGAGAGTTCGGGTTCTCGTCCCGATCGCAGGAATTCGCGTGTACCAGGTATCTTGCCGTTTGAAACGAGGATGGCATGTACCTGGTATCCTACTCGTTAGTACCAGGTACCATGTACTATCCGAAGAACGGCAGACGGTTCAAGACTTACTGTACTATTTGTTGTCAACTTGGGAACTACCCATTGTTCCGGAGAGCCGGAGTCTGAGCTTCTCGAAACCATAGATCAATCAATTGCTCATCTGCTCTTGGATAACAGGAGGGCAAATCAGCAGTAAGTTGTTGCATCTGCTTGATAATACAATGTTAGTCTGCAAAGTAGAAGAAAGAACGAATACCGGTAGTATTGTCAGGTAGGTATCCAGGCAGCCACCTTCCACCGTTATAGTAGTCGAGGAGGAATAAGCTCGGGCTTCGACGACTTTCATCTGCATGTCCACCATGTTGACCGAGATGAAAACTACTCAAAAGCCTTGGTCACGCCTGTATGATTTTTGCCCGCTAGCTATTTATGAGACCGCTACATCATACTTACACGCCCTTCTCTGATAAGGACTAACTGTAGTAAGTACCTACAAATATGGCTGCTATGTGGCTATAAAGTTGCGAGGTTACCATCATACTGCACTTTTTGTATGAGATCAAATTATTTTCCATAGCTGTACCATGTCAATCTCCATTCTAGTTACTACTTGTACCGTGACACATGCCTAGAACAAAGCGTACCTGGTGAACTAAAAATTGGTCGAACCCATTGACTACCACCGCTCGTACGTCGCGTGCTGTCGATTAAATAGGCACCTACACTACTACAACACGAATGATTATTGAAAATGTTAATTACTTGCCAGAGGAATACTGCTAGTCCATGGTTTCGGCTTGATCAAGGACACAGGAGACATCGATCAAAACGAGATGTTGTAATTTGTAATAGATTCGCCTGCCGGTAGATGAACGACAACTACAAGTATACCCTGGTACAAATATACACACATGAACTTGGTACTGCGTTGAACTGTGGTAGGAAGATGCAACGTGCCGAAAATTCCGAGTCGAGATTCCTCCACAAGACTTGCCGCATTTTCACCTCTCGGTGGCACGCGATGACGGTTGTACCGGTAGGTGTCGTAGACAACGTGATCGGAGATTCGGACCTCGTCACACGATACTTCCCTCGTGTCCTGTCATCAGTGGGAAACCAAAAAGTTCTGACTTTTGACTTCACAAACAATCGGCACAAGCTGGGAAGATTTCTTTATAGGAATCTATCGGCATTCCATAGTAGTGTTGTTGTTTGATAGTTGGCCATGAGTCAATGGAATGCGAATTCGCAAGATGAAGAAGGTGATGATGATGACTACGCTGTTGGAACAGAACTTCCTCCATTGACTGTGCGATCAACTCCATCGGCTGAATCGGATGAAGGCGAGGCGTGCTTGTCGGACTCGGATCATCCATACCCCTTACTCGCACGGAAACAATCGCAATTGCAGGGTCAGAAGCTCCCTGATCGCCTATTGAGAAAACAGTCCACGGTCGGAGAAGAACGTCAAAGCGTGGTAAGTTTGTTATTCTTTTGTTTTGGATTTTTGACTACCGGTAGCAGTTAGTGGCCTAACCTGCTTTTTTCCCGAGATAGATATTACACGCCGTCATTGACAGGATAGAAGACGAGGTTGAATTGCATGCTTACGACGATTTGGTGCCATTGGATGTAAAGTTGGCCTTGGAAGACAAAGTCTTTGGTTGGACCCATCTTACCAGCTCTTTAATCGGACATATCCTCTTCACTGGTGGTGCGTATTGGTTGACTTTTCAGATTGTTTCCATAGCCTACGGCCGTGTTGCCATAAATGACATGAAAGTATGGGCTACATGGCTTCGAACATTTCTATGCTTATGGGCAGCCCTTGCTACATTTCGAATGGTTCGACGAAGGCGTCATGTTTGGTTCAGAAGTGCATATGGTAGTAGCGCCTACAAACAGGATGCAGCGCGCAGACGGCAGCAAGTTGCCGAAACTGATCGAACAACAGCATTAGGAAGATTTGTTCAAACATTCCGTCATCGACGAGTCATGTCCAAGTTGAAGCGAGCGGAAACACAATTCGCCACCAAACAGAAGCGACACCAAGAATCTCTCAAACTCCGTCGAGCAAATAGCAGCGGTGACCTAACGGAATCTTCATCCCCTCTGTCGGAACGACAACGCTTGTTGATCCGAAAAGAAAGTGATTTCACCCACGCTACAAGTACTAGCGACGCCGACTCGGACATGGATTTTACCTCTCCAACGACTTCTGGCGTTATTGTTGTTGGGACCCCACTCAAAAGAAAACATCGGCGTCCCAGTTTCAACACAAAACCGACATATCGCATGCACAGTTACGCTCATGATGAGATTTTAATGGAAGAAGCAATCCGAATCATGCCTTATGCGCACGGAGGTTTCTTTGGAGCAGCACCGTTTCTACTCTCAAATCCTCACTGGATTTCGCTTCTACGACATTTAATGCCGGATGTCTATGTGGAAATCAGTAGACGTGTGGCGATCAATCCACCTTCGAGACTCATTCATTGGGCAGAAAACAATCCTGTGGTTGCAGCTTATGGTGCCGCTCATGCTCTTGAACAGAATGGCAGCGACGACGTTAACGATCCTGCTTCTTGTATCCCTAATTTGGAGTGGGATGTCTTTTTGGACCCTTCCCTGGTTCGGCGAGTCCAACTCGTGTTGGACCAGCACGCTGAATTTATACGACAGATGCCAGCCTCCGATCGTTCGAAAGAGCAATCAGACTCAATCGAGGCCTACTACCAAAAGGAGTTGAGGCGACGATCGCTCCAACTTGTTGACAAAATGCTCATCGCTCATGGTAATGCCTTGCACCTTGTTGTTGAGCAATTGGGCTTTTTGAAAGACTTAAACTATTCACGGGTTAAGCGAACACGACGGACCCTTGGAGGTGGCATCTATGCACGCCAATGGATGGCAGTTTTCGCTGAGTCTCTCAAATTGGGAGTATGCCATGAAGACGAGGACGGCGAACTATCATCTCCGTCCAAGCCCGCGACAAATGGGCCAAAAAAGATTGCATCATTATTCGCCCTAGCTGAATCATCTTGTCCCGACACGAACATTGAAGAATCTGTCAGACTGGTCGAAAGAATAACTCGAATGAAGAAGCCCATTGGCATTGTACTTGACATCAAATCTCGTCACGTACCGCATCACATTTGGGCAATTGTGGTTGACACTCTGCGAACAGCGGGTGTGCGAGTTGAGGGTGTTGCTTCATTTTGCATTGACGAAATCAGGGATCTTAGTCGTTTCTCTTCCATTGGTCCCATCCCAGGTATGATCTTCTGCCATTCCGCTGGTGACATTCAACAAGCTTGTCACAGTGGAAAAATTAGAAATGGAGATAAAGTTTTTTTCAACGCCGGATGTCTGTTGAGGAATAATGCACTTTCGAGTTGGTCGGACCTGGCTTCGTTTGAACCAAGGCGGGTCAAAGAAAACTACGTCATTGAGCCTTGTGGACTTCCCAAAGGCCACCCATCCATGGGTTCTTGTTTGCAAGACTATAAGGAGAGCTTCAATTTTCACATTGGTGTCTACTGCCAAGAATTTGCGATTGATGAGGCAGCTGTTCAAATCCTCGTGAAGCTGGTTAACCAAAATGCTGCCCTATATGACTTGGGCTTTTCCTGGGGTGGCATTAATGGTATCACAATCAAGGGTATCTCCCCTGGTCGCTTTACACGAACGGATGGATATTGGAATCAGCGCCACATTGGCCAGAGCTGGAACTACGACCTTAAGCCTTCCCCCAAACATTCTGATTCCAGCAGACCTCGCTCGCAATAAAAGATGTAATCACAAAATTTGTGAATAGCAATGTAAATAAGGTAAGAATACGCTATAGAATTTGCCGTTAATAGTCCATGTTGGCAGAGTGCGAGGACGATTAATCATGCGGCTTCTGGGATGGAGTCTTTTGTCCTGGTTTCACCGAATCCAGTCCCAGCATCGTCAACATGCCCGTTTTCGTCCTTTTCTTTGAAGGCCTTCTATTGGCCTCTCATTCTATGGCAAGTGCGTCCTTATAGACTGCTTCATCATTCAACTAAATACCAACTCCTTCGGCTTTGTCTCGAAAAGCACTACGTACACGTTCTGCTTGTTTACTTTCGCTTTTCAATTTGTCGTTCTCGAAAATCCTTGGGTCCACCCATAAGTTCATGCGTTGTTTGCACTGATGGTCATCACCTTCTGTTGCTCTGCTCGTTGCAACACCAACACTTGGTCACTCCTTTGTTCCAATCGCCTCCTGTTCTTTTTGGTCCTGATATTGGGTGAGTCGCCGGACTCCTTCTTGCAACTTTTCAAGTCCTCGGCGCTCGGCTTCTGTCGTTTGGAATCCCCATTTGTGATCTGTGGTTTTGCACTCTTCTAGCACTTCGGAAGGAAATGTAGGAGGAATATCATAATAAGGCCTTTCTAGTTTTCCCTGGTTGTATTGTGCTGCAAACCGTTGAAATGCCACTCTTGCCTCTTCCGAGCTGAGGCCGTTGAAACGAACTCCTTCCTCTCTGAACAAATACACCCAAAACTCTTGATGGTAGGTAAAATAGTCCTTTTCAGGGTCGATCAAAGTAGGTGGAGGTAGTCCAAGTGGTTCGCCCATTGAATGCAGAGCCTTTTTGTCGTGCTGGTGTCGAGTCGATTGGCTTCGACTACTGTTAGCAGCCTTGCTGCGGTGCTCGTCTTGTTTGATTTCATCGGAATCGCGTCGTGACTTGCTTCTCTCCTTTTTTGTTTTCTTGTCCTTTTTCTCTTTTGTCTCTGACTTGGTATGCGATTTCCTATCCTTTCGCTTTCGTTCATCCGTTTCTCTTTTCCGATGTGAGCTCTTGTGTCGACGTCGTTGATCGGACAAGGAATCTTCGCCCTTGCTCGAATGATCATCATCACTATTGTCATCATCTCCTCGTCGACGCTTTTTGTGTGTACTTCGATGGTGCTTCCTGCGTGTTTCACGGTGATTGCTATCATCGTTGTCGTCGTCATCACTAGAGTGCCTTTGTTCCCGCTCCCGCTTGCGTCGCCCTTTGATTTCTTTTTTGTGGTGGCGGTCCTTGCGATGACTCCGATCTCGCTGGCCTTTTGATTCGTCAGAGCTATCGTCTGTCAAATGTTCACCTTTGCCTTTGTGGTGGCCATGATGTTTGCTGTCATGATGGTCGTCTTTGGTCATTGTCGTTGTTTCTCAAGGTGGGCAAAAGCCATATCCTAACACTTAAAAAGTGTAAGGTCTACAAGTTTGGCAACAAGATATTCCATTTGAAAAAAGGGGAAATAAATCCAAGGGGAGTTCAGTTGGTGGGGGAATTCAATCACGATTGTGGATGAGTCCTGAAGTGAACAGAGAGGCCGTTATGCGTTCGCCCCTCCGTGTGCCGATTTAAACGAGCGTTTGCTCGCTCTCAGAACCGTTGTGTCATGTGGATAAGTATGCAGCACGATCCGGGCGGGCAACATCGGCGACAAGCTATCATAGGGGAGAAACTTTGCTTTGTTTTCGGCACATCCCTTGCTTGCTGTTGTCTTTGGGTGTCATCAGGTGAACCATCTATAGCTGTCCAAGAGAAACATCATCATCTTTCATCCCATCATTATATGATATTCTAGAAACAGACGAAACCGTCGAATTCTGATGATGTTGCGACGACGTGAATCCTGCAGGTCTTCGTTGCCGACAACTTCTCCGTATGCAGAAACGGCACTGCCTGTACATCGAAACTCTGTCGCAACTTCCAACCCGTCTTTCTTTGAGCAGAAAGGGTTTGGACGTACAAGTTTCTCAAAATTCTCGCTTTCCCCGCGGAAATATTATTGGTTGTACATCCCGGCCTTTGTTTTAATGGTCATCCCATGGATATGGCCCCACAACATTCACGAAGACATTCAGCAGTATCAAGGCGAAATTCGGGTCTTGCAAGAAGAGCAACAAGAGCTCGTGAAGAAGGTTGAGACTATGACCAAATCTATTCAAGATTATAACGCCAAAATTCATGAATTGAACAAGCTAAACGGGGAAGGCATGACGAATTTGCGTCAAAAGCCGGGCGAGTTTACCCAATTGGTTCTAGAAACACAAGAATACCGTGAAGTCGAAAAGGTTGAAGAAGGCTTAGTACGACGTATGGATGATCTAGAAAAGTACATTCAAAAAGCCAGCGCCAAATTCGTGCTCAAAAACTTTGGACCGGAACCTCATCGTGTCCGGGTGAATGTTTCGGATATACAAGGAGTTGCTTCGTCCTTTGTTATTGAAATGGCCCCACTCAAGGAAGCGCCCCACGCTGTATACTACTTTCTACAAACAGTCGACCAAAACCTTTGGAACGGTTTGGCAATGATGTTGGAAGGTGGTGTAGCGGCAGGAAGTTTCAATCATTGGATGGCATCCCCCATGAAGATGGATCTACGGCATGGTCAACATTCTTGGGAGAACGCACGCTTTGCAAAGGCCAAGCTAAACCATTTGGCATTTACTGAACATTCTAACACTTACCCACCACCCGGAAAATTCCAGTACTCGGTCGCCTTCTCTGGCCATCCAGGTGGTCCTAATTTCTATGTTCGACTGGATGAAGATAGTACAGAAGAACACATTTCCGACATTCATCAACAAGCGTCAACATTTGGCATGGTTGTAGAAGGAATCGATGTTCTAGAGCGATATGTAAACCACCAGCCAACCCCAGCGGTAGCACCAGGCCATTCGAGTCATATGCAAATACTCACCATTGACAGTATGGTACTCTTGCGCAACGACTTGAACGACGATAACGATGCGGGGGCGCCCAGTACAAGACTCAAGTAGCAAGGAGCTCACGCTCATGCAAAGAAAGCTTTTAATTTATATATGCAGCAGAAGGAAGCAAGACACACGGGAGTCACGTGACGAGTTTGTGACGGTCCCACAGGGCACGGTAACGCTACTCACTCTTTAGAAACGAGTGCCAACACTCGCTAAAGGTAAATGGATTGTTGGGACTTATACTTTTTCATCTACCTTTACTGTACTCGTTTCGAGAGCTCCTTCATACATTATATATTATAACTGTAACAAGATATTTGTTTGTTTACTAATTGAAACCTTTTAATAGGCAGGTACAGCAGTAAATTGTTGGCGTCCAGATACCAACAGAAAACTGATTTCGCGGCGACAGAAAGTTGAAAGCTTTGCTTTTAGAGTTAAGAAGCATCCCGTGTCATCAATAGACTGCATCGATGATCCTCAGGAAGTTGATGTGAATGTCTGTATCACATTGTACAACGCATTCGCCTCTAGCTCTTGTGATGCGCTTTTTTTTTTATGAGAAGCTACCAGTAGGGACTAGGGACCGGCCATTGTCATGCAAGTCTTGTGCCTACTGGTACAAGGTACCACTATTGCTAGGAATTTTTCCATGCCTATAACCTCACATTTCTCACGTTTTGAAGTCCAATCATCCTTGGCTATCAATCTAAATGTAAACTCTCTCCGTGTACTTCATCGATGAGATGGTTCGGTTGACAAATGCAACGAACAAGTGTATCAAAAGAAACTATGGATTTAGGAGTGATACCATCCGTACCTGGTACCAGGTAATTGATACTAACGTGCACCAAGTACTTACAGTTAGTACCTCGGAACTCGTAAGGCAAGTACAAGCTGCATCGGTGGCGATCAGATAGAAATAGTTTACTACTGGTACTTGTTGTGTACCAGGTATGCTAACTGTACCAGGTACCTTGTAAATCGTACATACCAGGTTCTCGCTTCTAGAGTTAACCCTGTCAAGGACAGACGGATGACCTGTTCACTCGCCAAGGCCATCTTGTGCCGCGACTGTGCCATCGGTGGACCTTTTGGGATCTCATTTTGGAACTTGCGTCAAGCGTAGCGTTGCGACTTCCAAAGATCGAAATCTTTGGAGTAGCCTCATCACTCATCTGTTAGTCAACAACAAGAAAAAGCGAAATTCAAACCTAATTTTCTTGTGTCTCATTCGGAATTTATCGAGTCTTGCGGGTGCTTGATTGACTGTGAAAATGGATTCTTCGTCGCAGTCCACGCACTATGCCTTGGTCAATGGAGGAAGCTCTCCTCTTGCCATACCACGCGATGAGGATTTGTCATATGCCAATACTGGTAGCGATCCTAGAAAACAGTTAACAGAACTGTATCAGCACTATGCAGAACTATACCCAAATCCTCGATTGGTTGAAGAATACCGTTCGAGAAACATGCTTTTGCAAGCAGCATCGGCAGCTGCCACGGCCCAAGGGACCAATAAAAAATCAAAGAAAGGCTTTTTCGCTCGTCTTTTTGGAGGCGATGACGACCAACAGCAACAGCAGCAGGTACCAACCAACACTGTTCCTTCCGATGCTCCACTGGTTTATATCGATGTGGTCAATGACCATGATGATGGATCTTTGTGTGGGACAATGCAAAGTTTGGATCGATCTTGTATTCCACTCGAGGCATATAGCGTTGCTCGGTTTCATTTGACAAGTCAGAGGACTCGTGGTGATCACCCCAATTCCGTACGATGGGGTCCGTTATTGGGTAGAGCCACTCCGACGTCATTCATTGTGGTAGGGCTGGGAATCCTTGCGGAAATGCAACCCAACAAACCCTCTGCTATTCGAGCGACATCCGATCGACGTGAACTCAACAATTATTCGAACAGTCATCCTGGTGAATTTCGACTCGAGTATGTGCGAGCGTGTGGTATCTCACCAAATTGTGTGGCTGTATCATGGGGGTTTCAAGATGGTCTGGTTGTGGTGTATCGTCGGATTGAAATCAAAGATGAAACAACGTCAGACTTGGTAACGGGATGGGAACAAATGTGGATCATTGGGCCGTCGCCTGCTGTCCTTGATGCGATTGGGGATCTCTTTCACGATGATGAATCGCATCCTGGTTGTCCTCTCTTGCGAATTGCTGACTTGCTCCCACTACGTGTCAGTACGGGGGACCGTCGCCAACCCATGGTGACAAGTTTAGCAGTTGCGAGACTCGGTGGGTATTTGGAACTGATACCAGTACCTACCGATTTATGGTTTGGACCATTGTTGACGCCTGACACCTACCGACGACCGAAGAATCCGAAGCCACGACAGGGACAGCATTATGCGTTGGGGAAGCGGATTGCTTGTCCGACAATTTCCTTGACCACTACAGACTATCACTTGGATATCTTGTCCATGGATGCCTTGCGTACCACCGTTGGATTGGAAACAGAATGGAACAATCAGGCCTTTCCCGATGCCCCACCTTCCGAATATATCATTGCCGTGTGCGGTCGTTCCGTGCTTACTCCGGGATGTGAGTGTATTTCCTTTTGGAGTGTCTGCACGCTATTCTCAGAAAGCGAGATGGAAACAGCTCCTATTGGATTTGAGCTGCATTCAGCGCTTTTAGAAACAACAACACTTGAGTCAGGAGCAGAAGTTAGCATTTTTGCAACTCGTGAAATCCTTCAACATTGGCGTATGCCACGACAGGTTACATTGCGTGAGGATGCCTCCCTCACCAACGATGCAAATTTTGAGAGTGGCGATGAATGGAGCACCCGCATCACAACCATCTCCACACCAGCACCTATTGTGCAAATGCAGTTCCTGGACCAAAAGGGTTCAGCCTTTCTAGCTGTCCTGGATTGGAATGGTGCAACGACCATCTTTGACTGTGCCCCTATGGAACGAACAGCATCCCAATCCTTGTCGTGGAGTGAGCTGGCACGACTTGAACTAGCCGATGGAAACAATAAAAACAAACCCGCCATGCATCGGACGATTGTCTCGAGGGCACAGTTCGCAAATGCAATTGGTCGTCGCAACGAAGTTGGTGCATTACAATGGCTAAAGTCTGGTACTCAGGATGAAGACAACTACGACATTGAACATTTATGTCCCCTAGTAATCTTGCTGAGAAATGAAAAGTCGCTTTTGTTGGTTACATTTCGATTTCGAGATGAGGATGGCAAGGTAGTGGAACCAACAGGGTCTTTGTTGTCTTTGCCATTTCCTGGTCACGGCGCTTCGATGGGAGACTTGGGATCGGGGAATATGCTGTTTCTTTGCAAACAGAGACAAGGACAGGAATCTACATTGCTCAAACTTTTCGTCATGCACCACTTACAACCGGTAGCAATTGTCGAATCACTCGCACATGAGCATAAGTACGCTGAAGCAATTGCAACGGCTCGAAATTTGGATGACCTAGACCAGGCATCTCTGGCAGAAGTAATTGAAGAGTGCCATCGTCGCATATGGGAAACCCAACGAGACATCAGCAGTCTGGCAGACACGCGGAACATCACTTACATTGTGGAGCAAACGATTGAGGCCTTTGACTCATCACTAGGAGAGGAAGCATTACCCTTGGATCAACTGCGAGCTTTGTGTCAATTGGCAAAATCTATGGGACGTAATCATCGGCCGGTCAAGGAGTCGCTTAAACAAGTTGATGCAGCACTCATACGATTGGGAACCTACGAGTTGCTTTGCCAGCACTTTTCGACTCCGGTAGAACTGCAGAAATTCTTAAACGATTTTCAAAAGACTTCGATGGTGGAATTCGCCAAGGCTTTCGCAAGGCGAGGTGACATTTTGGGACTTTCCATCGTCCTATTTCGGCACCGAGCTGAGCTTGTGCATGACTTATTCGGCGTCTTGGATGCTCTTCCTCTTACCACTCATCCAGAAGATTATGTACATTTATTTCCGATGTTGAAAGGTGGTCAACTCATGGATACATACTTGCCAGCCAAAGATCATGACAGTGCAGCCGTTCATTTGTCTCATATGCCTCAACACATCAAGGATACTGCTGGTGTCGCGGTCGTCATTGATGGGGCCGACGAGAAGCTCGTTTTGGAACACAACGCAGGAGTTGGAACAAATGGAACCCATGCGGAAATAACCATAAAGGCATCACAATGGTTTGCAGACCGTTCTACCAAAATACAATATTTCACCGGGAACGTGGAATGGGCTACGGTGCTGTGCGAGATTGGACTTTTGTGTAACGGGTATAAGTTGGACAAGTCGGAACTTCTAGACCAGGAGACACAACCACTTGTAAGGACATGGCGAAACGCCGCGTCCCTACAAGCAATACTGCTTGACGAGTTTGTTTCCTTCGCAGCCGAAGAAAGCAAAGACTGTACGTCGATGATTATCAGTACAGACGACCTTCTATCGATGGGACTGCCAGAGCTACTTGATCTGATTCTTCGGGGAGAATCGCATTACAGCAAGATTCTTGCTCGATTCACAGACTATTTACAGCCCCTCCTTTTTGACATTCAGGACGAATTTGGTGCTAGAGGAAAGGGTTATGATGATGCTTTGGCGTCGTATTGTACCGGACTTGCCGATGAATGCTTGAGGCTATCGCGAAAAGAAGCGAGTATTGAGAAGAAGTTGAAGCTGGTTAATAGAACTTTGGGCACGACGGCGGCGATTGCAATGGCTAGCAAATCATCCATAAGGAAGCACGACCGTCTCATCAAGGATATGATCACATTGATTCAGTTGGTGCTGGGTGTGATTAAAGCCGTTTCAAGCGCACTTGATGGGCTGGAATTAGATATCCGCAATATGGATGAACTCTTCAGTCCCATGTGGACAATGTACGAGGCCCTACCCAGTCAAATACCGTCGTCAATGAAATCCAAGGAAGCATACTTGCCTCTTCTTCAGGAACTCGACAAACTGTATGTGGACTTGATCTGCAGTGACGTGTTGTCGCGGTGGCCGGGTTCTAGACCATTTTCTTTCCTTTCGATGCGATTCCAGGAAAATAGCTTATCCACGCCAGGCGTTGTAACCGACGTAGTAGAGAAACTCTGCAAGGTGTACCTTGCGAATCTCCACCACCTCAGGAAAAGAGAGAAGGCTATCATGCTCCTCCAGGATTTACTGTCAGATATTCAACATTTGACGACGTCATGTTGTCCTGATTCATTGAACTTGACGCGTTCCTTGTGCACCCACTTGGTCAGACCACTTCTGCATCTAGAGAATTTCCACCTGGTACTCGAATACTGCAATATTGCCGGTCCGCTCGTTGACAAGGACCAAGTGAAGGATGCTGTATTGGCGTACGTTGATGAAGCCGTCTTTTCCGAAAACGACGATGGCAAGAAAATAATGTCGGCCATGAAGTGCCAAGATATTATTGGACCTGTCTTTCCGGATTTACAGCCGGGTTTTTTATCCATTCGTCGATATTTGGATGCATCTCATTTCATCTCGACAGTCATTCACGAAGGCCGCCCTCCTCGCCCTTTTCTCCCTTCTGAACTTCGAAAACAACTCCCTCTTGATGTTCTTGAGTCCATTCTTCAAGAGACGCCACAAAGTGTACTTTGTGGCTGCCCTCAGTGGCATGATGAAGAGTACGCCAAGTCAGCAAATGAAACACTTCGGATATTGGCAACCTCAAAGTACCCTGATTTTGACATACCGAGCGAACTGCCTGTTTTACCTGGAGGCGCCGTTTTCCACCTCGCAACAATATTGGGACTTGAAGATGATAATGCAGCCCTGGTGGTCAAATCACGCGTGATCCATTATGCTGTTTCTGTAGGACTTCATGGCGCAGCAGCAGCTATATGCAGAACGATGCTCGGGACAGAGAGTGAAGGATTCTCGAGCCATGCTATGGCTGCAACAACGCTCGGGGCAGTGGCTGAGATTGTATCGATAGAACAATATGGTGATCTCCTTACAAAGCAAGAGCTTTGTCAGGCAGCACTCATGAAATACAATGGTCAACTGGATCTTTTGGGTGGCACCGCGTTTAACATGATATGTGCGGCTTCGTCGAACCTTGATCATTTAACAAGCCGGCACAACCGAGCGCAAAGGTCCATTCCTGCAAAGAGACTGGAGCGATTGATGGCACGACCGTATTCTCGGCTTCACAAGGACATTCATGCAGAATACAACGGAGACATTCATGGATTGTTCTCGGATCTAATCATTCAAACAACGAATGGCGTGGTGCACGATTCTCTAATGAATGCACTTAGTAGATTTGTGATCTACTGGTGTGTCTCTGATTCAAAGGCACTACGACGACACCTCGTCATGAGTGAAAAGAATGATGCCAGAGCGAATCTTGCGTTGGGGTCAAGTTTAATACTGCAAATCCCAAGCAAACTAACTGCAGGAAACTGTGTGCACGAGTTGCAGAAAATTGCTGCTGACCAAGCCGCGAATGTTTCATCGGAAGAACGATTTGGCAAGGACAAGAATATTTGTATTCCAGACCCTGGAATCGTCAAGCGGATGATTGGCCGAGGCTATTCCGAGAACGCAGCACGCCGCTCAGTCGTGATGACTAGAAATGCGGGCTACGACGAGGCGCTCCGATGGGCCGTCACACACACCTTGGACCCAGATTTTAACGCTCCAATTGTGCTTGTTCGCAACCCGCGCAAGAAATTTATTGATGAAGACTCGATTCAACTGTTGCAGAAAACACTACATTCCGTACAATGTTGGCTTGATGATAGCTATGAAAGAGAGGCATTACTTTCTTTCTTGAAGGCCATGCGCGAAGGGCGTATCCACAGCAAAGCATCGTTCCCTGAAGGTCACAAGAACGCTCAAAAGTCGCTAGCCTCATTGAACCCACGTGGCATTAATGCCAAAGCCACTGTTTTAGCACCAAGCACGGAATCATCGAAGCCTCGTAGACAAGAAGGACTAAAGAGCTCTGAAAAACAAGTCGTCAAGGGCTCCGCCACCACAAATCATTCTCCAGTCGCTACCAATCTCAAGACGAATCTGAACAAAACGAAGAGTCCGTCAGCATCGAAACAGCCCGCTAATGAACCGCTCTTAGTCCGACCTCGATCGGACAAGCCGCTCCTTGCAGTTCCGACTACCACCACAAGTGGTATATCTCCGATTCCCACCACACCAAAGTCAACACCAATACGAACGACGATATCGGGAGGAGTGCAAGGTGGAACACCAAAACCAACCCTGCCTTCCTCCACCACAGCTGCAGAGGCGGTGAAAAAGAAAGGAATAGATGACGTTTCGGCAAGAGTAACACGCCCCATACCAGCTGTTCGTACTGGTACCCCTGATGCCAATAAATCTCGATCAGAATTGTTGAAACGTGGACAGGTGGCACTGCAATCGAAAGGTCGCAGTCATGGCGCAACCCCAGATCGTCAGAGATTGATTGCCGAGGGGCGTGAACTACTGAGAAAGGCCCGAACTGCCAAAGCCTTGGGAGGTACCAGTACGGAATCAAAGGAACCGGTGCCCTCTTCCAAATCTAACGGTACAAGTAGTGCGATTATCGAATCGAAACCTGATGATATTCCAGTTCTACCGGAAGAAGTCGTTGTTCCAAATGGGGCGAATGGTGTTGTAGGAACCATGGAGGAAAACAACAACAACAACAACAGCGAAGGATCCGGATGGGACTTTGATAACTTTGATGAAATGTAACTACCGGTAGCACAAACGTTTTCCTAGGTAGCATCAAAGTTTTGTCTCATTTTTGTTATGTACATGTGGAAATGAAAGATTAGTCGGATTTCGAAGCGTCGGTTTTGGTGGTTCCGATACCAAGGGCCTTGGCAATTTGTCGGACAACGAGGGTACCCCAATAAAGTTGCAACAAAGTGAAACTTAGACAGATGAAGCACACCAGGGACAATGTGTACTGGGAGATTCCATGTCTCTCTTGCTCCGTGTGTAGCAAGCTTGCTTTCCAAAAATCGGCTAGGCACGTGGTAAACATGACATATGGGAAAAGGCCACATCGCACGACCAAATAGGATAATGCAAATAATGGTCGAAGTACTTCGTTTAGATTGCGTGCCAATGCTGCTGCCGGAGTCTTGCTTTGTTCTAGCCAGATGTGCCATGCCTTGTTCTTGGGATGAAAGAGATCGACCACGGTCAAGAAAATGCTTGAAAACTCGATAATTCCGAAATAAAATGCGGCATAGTATGATCCAATAGGGTGTCCATTGGAAAAGACGCCCGTTACCACCCCTGCCACGAACATCATCCCAACATGATGCGCCAGCATTAAATTGTCTTGTAGCGCTGGCACGACAAGGCTGGCGGGAATATCCCAAAAGAGCATCATTCCCCAGACCCAGGCAGCGATATCAGCACCTTGTGGCGAAACACCAAATATTCGTCCTTCCATTCCCTGTTCATAGAGCTCATCTTGCTCCGAAAACCATACATGAAAGCCTTGATACGCTAAATAGATCATCAAAGGGAGGCATACAATCTGGTGAGCCGTCAGTCCAGGTAATTGGCTCCATGGCCCAGCAGGCAAGACCTTTGCCAGCAAGAATGTTAGGACAGTTTGTGCCAAGAGGCAGGAAAGTCCCACTTTCACTGCAAGAGGTGGAAACAACAATTCGTTAACCATCGAAGCAAAGTGTAACTATAAATACCAGCAAAGGCACGCACCTTTTATAGCACCGTGTTTTCTCTACTGCCATCAATCAGTCGGTAAAGGTTGCGGTAGATCCACCAATATTCGGGGGAGTCATCGGAGGAACCCGTTCGTTTCACCCTTCAATGGGAAAGCATGTTTTCAGGGGGAAGACTGAAACAATCTAAAAATGATTTTCAATGTTAAACCCCTGAAAAGGAGACCAAAACATTGCATTGGATGGAGTCGACCTGTAACATTTTCTACTGGTAGGCCAGATTCCGATTTTTGAATCCAATGTGGTCACCCAATCATATAGGCATCCATGTAATTTTACGGTTATTTCTCCAAAATCCCTACTTCTCCGGAATTTGACAACAGCCTGCGCTTGGAATGGGAAACGACATAAAAAAACGAACGACTCCCTGCCGAGAAGGAAATTCCCGACGACACCCACCATATAGACAGGATGAAGCTTACACCGCAGCAAGAGGTCGTCTTGTCGATCATATCATACTCGTTATGTTCTGGAACGCTGGTCCTACTGAACAAGTTGACTCTGTACTATCTGCCCTTTCCGTCGTTGGTGGTTGCCGTTCAGCTTTTGGGATGTATTGCCATGATCTACGGCGCTAACTATGCCGGCTATTTGGTTGTCGATCCTCTCAAATGGGATTACATCAAGCCTTACTTGATATACACCTTCTTCTTTTCCACCGGGGTATACTGCAACATGCGCTCGCTCAATATTGCCAATGTGGAAACAGTCATTGTCTTTCGAGCCTTGACTCCGGTCATTGTCGCCTTGCTGGATGCAACCTTTCTTGGACGCGAATGGCCATCCACTCGAAGTTGGATTGGATTGCTCACTCTGGTTGTCGGAGCCTACGGTTATGCAAGTTATGATGAAAAATTCCAAACACAAGGGTACAGCGCCTATTTTTGGCCAAGCCTCTATACGATTGTGATCGCGTTGGAGATGGTGCGTTTCAACACGTCGATCCAGGACATACTGTTGCCTGCAAAACCCCTCATTTTCATACAACTCATTCTTTTTGCTGAATTTTCCTCCTTTATTAGGCATATGGAAAGCAAATTGTCAAGTCGGTACCGCTGAAGACGAACAGTGGGCCGGTCATTTATACAAATCTTCTTGGATTCATTCCCATGTTGCTTCTGGCCAGCGTCGGAAATGAATATCACAAGTTGTGGGAATTCTGGTGGTCACATGACGATTATCATATTCCTCCAATCAGTATTCCTTATCTCATCTTGGGTTGTCTGGTGGGGACGGGAATTGGATATAGTGGTTGGTGGTGCCGCTCGGTGGTCTCTGCCACTAGTTTCACTTTGATTGGAGGTAAGACACGAACCATGTCAACAGATGCGTCCACATGATTTCATCCGCGTCTAACTAACAGCATCATTGATTACCTCAAACAAACACAATCACTATCTACTGGTAGTCATGAACAAGTGCTTGACGATTTTGTTGAATGTCGTCATTTGGGACCAGCATGCCACTCCGGGTGGAATTTTCAGCCTCTTCATCTGTATCGCTGGTGGAATGGTGTATCAACAGTCACCGATGCGAGCCGACAAATTGTCAGCGGATGCTTCTGAAGCTGATGCCGACGATGCGTTCGAAGAAGAAATTAGTGATGCTAGTGAAGAAGTCAACTTGATTGAAAAGGGAACAGTACCTCCGGCCAAACGTCGTGTTCTTGGATGAGCGTTGCAGCAGTAACTGTAATTTCTCTCTTTCTCTATCATCAGTTGCTTTCAATGAACCTCCTGTGGTGCAGTAACTAAAATTATCATTTTCTTTCTAGATTCTGGTACATGTAGTGCACCTACAACAACTGAAAGGTTTGTACTACGTCGTACCATGCCAGGTACCTCGTATAGTTGCTTATCTTCCTACATATATAGGAATGCTTTGGTTGGACGTTTGGCATCCATTCTTTTGCGAAATGGATCTCACGAGGAAAACACCACGCTTGTACTTGGTCATCTGCAATATCCAATGCTTGGCCAATGTCAAATCGTTGACGAATACAGCTGTTGCCTTTGGTTGCGTTCAGGTGTGGATTGTAGGTCAATCCAGGAACCTTCAAAGTTCCAAATGGATTACGAAACAATTTCAAGAAGCTCTCAATCAAAACCTGATTGAACTTTTGCTCTTTCCCAAGTGGAATGACTGTCTCGATCATATTCAATCACAAAGTTTGCCTATATCTTTGGTGGGAGTGGAAATTGATGTCCATTCCCAAGTACTGGACAACTTGGATAGTACACCACCATTCGTCGCGGAGGGAAATGACATTGCCATTTTGATGGGCAATGAAGGACAAGGAATTCATCCAAGACACTTGGAGGCATGTCAAGGGCGACTTATTCGGATACCCCAATATGGCGTTGGGACGGCAAGTTTCAACGTCAATGTTGCCTGTAGTATTGTTTTGTACCACATACATCAATGGAAATACCGACGGGAATTACAGTTAATTACGAACATGGACGAGTCAAAGTCGGAAACAACAGGGTGATTGAAGGATGTCGTGTTGGTAGTCTGGAGAATGCTAGTACTGGACATTTTGTTCCCGGCAAGGAGAGGTCCACGGTGTATTAATTGTTGGATACGAACAAGTCTTGCTAAGAAGTGATCATTACTGTAAATTCCTTTGTCCATAATACCACAAAGTGCAATGATTGCACCTCTGCTTGGCTCGGCTAACAATCTTTCTCAAGGTTCACGGTCTTTACACTACCGGTATATTTCTGTTCCTACCACAGGCATGGTGCTGCTGAAGTCACTCTCGAAGTGCAAATTTTCCCATATTTCAAGACATTCTCAAGTTCATTTGACCTTTCATTCTAGTTTGGAATGTGTTCCGTAAAGTGGTAACGATTTCGGTAAATAGCTACAAAATAGAAATTTGGATTACTTTTTCTAGACCGGATTTTTTAATCTGTCCAAGAAGTATAAAGTTGCGTTGTTCCACGTGGCAGCTCATGGAACGAACGTGTTTCCTGTTCCTTTCTATTTCAGGAAGTACAACAGGTTCGCTGGAAATTGACAGTGACTCATCACATCATCGTGTTGGGTTGATCAGCATGGTTGTGAATATGAAACGGATATCAGGGGCAATTCTATTGTGTTGGACGTTTCAGGTCATCGTCAATGTCCAGGCCTTTCATTTTTGTCGAAACACGCAAAAAGAGTGCTCACAAGAACACAGAAACGTCGGCAGGCACATGACTCCCGATTCATTGTATTGGTCGGCCGGAGATGACCAATGCAGCAACAAACGCATTGTCTTTATACGCCATGGCCGTACTTACATGAACGACTTTATCAATGGAATCCATTTTGGTCAACCGGGATTTACCGATGTATTCCCAGACACCAAGGAATACCGAGAAAAGTATTATGATTCACCTCTTGGTCCGCGGGGCGTGGAACAAGTGAATTTGTTAAAGGATCGTCTCGAACGTTTATCTCGAGGTGATGTCACCGCCAAGGAAGAATTATCATTGTCCGGGGCCGACGCGACCTTTTTGCTTGATCTTGACTTGATTGTGTCTAGTCCTTTGACGCGAGCTCTGCAGACCATGGAAAGGGGATTGTATCCGATGGTGAAATCACGGAAAATTCCTGTAGTAGCAGCTCCTCAGGCTGCAGAGCGACTTTATTTGGTATCCGACATGGGCAAAACACGATACGAATTGAAAAAGGAATATGCCTACGTCGATTTTGATTCTGCCTTTCCACCGCACATTGGAGATTTGGATGCCTGGCACCATGTCGCGAAACAACAAGATGAAGTGGAAAACTATGCGGAGTGGCGCCCCCACGGAGAAGGCCAAGTATATGCTTGCCTAGGAGAACCCGAGCATTGTTTCGAAAAACGGATGCAAGATCTCTATCAGTGGCTTGATTCTCGGCCGGAGAAAACGATCGCCTTAGTCTGCCACGCTGGTGTTATATTATGGTTTCTTGGGGAATTGGTCGAAAACTGCGATATTCGGATCATCGACTTTGACGGCTTGACACCGAAACGTTTCTACGAAGTCCCAAAAGACCAAGCAGCACTATTCAAGTAGCATTTACGCGATATTTGTGGCGAAGGAACGGTTAATTTCGGATTTCAATTGATATCATCCTAGATGGCATCCACTTCGACCGAGGAACTCTACCACATCCAAGAGATCCTTGAAGACAGGTGCACCCCTGCGTCGCCATTCTTCCGCCAATTCGTCTTCGCCGTATCGGTCCAAAAGGACAGCATGCATACCCACTTGCCGAGCTCCCTCAAAGTCTTTTTGGAAACTATTTCCAATGTGAAGTACTTCTGCTGGTTCAATGTTGTCCTCGGAGGGTAGGAATGGTGTACCGCGATTCATGGTCGTTATAAAAACTCGAGCATCTGGTTTTTCCATTTTAACGTCCTTGCTATACACTTGAAATTGCAACTCATCATGCGTCAAACCGAGCATGGGCAAAATGCTATCACCATACCGCTCATCCGCATTCGACAGTACTCCACACACCAAACCCCGTCGCTTCGCCCAATGTAAGAAGGGTCTCGCATCTGGAAAAATCTCGTAGGTTGCATTACTACCAAATGTGCTGTAAATTCGTTGAAAGATCATATCTTCCGTTTGTTCGTCCACATCACAACCGGCATACCTAAAGCTCTTCACGACGCATTCTTTCCACCATTGCTTTGCAGTGATGGTGTCTCCTCCAAAGCAAGGAAATTGGTACGATGTCTCTGTGTAGGCTTGTTGAAAGGCCTTGGTAATTTTGCTAGAGTCAACATGATGTACGCCACATTTCTTGGCTGCGCCTAGATAATGTTGTTCCAAAGTTCCTCGGAAGGAAACAATCGTACCGGTAACGTCCATGGTAATCATTCTGACGCGCTTTGGTCGGATTTTGGGCCAGGTACCCATGGTCCGTTGGGTTGTCGAGCAGGCCACTCTACCAGTGGTGGGCTTTATGACGGCAAAAGGTGTAGTGATATGTGCCAAGTGAGTGACTCGACGAAAATTCTTGGATCCAAGCATCATTGCTGACTCTACTTGCTGTGGTGTGCCTCTACTGTTACTGCTGATCGGAACATCAAGTGACAAGAGACGTGCTTTGGCTTCATCTTGTGTACCAGGGAAAAGACTTGCAGAAGATTCGAATGCCAACGAGGATCGGGAAGCGAACTCTGTCTTGCGTCCGTCCGTCCATATAATACAAGAATATGACTTAGTTATTATATCTTTGATATGATATTACCTGGGTGAGAAACTTTCCATTTCCCCATTTCCCAATTCCAATGATGACCTCACACGCGTATTGGACTCGATAACCACCTACCACACGTTTTTACATCTATCCTGACGCTTGTCGTTCATCTAATCAGAACAAGCATTATTCTTCGTATGAATGCAGCACTTGAATCACCCTAGTGTGTCTTTGTACTTGACAGTCGCTTTGTCTTCGTTGGATCGATATTGGAATTGATAGCCAATAGCTGATACCTTCCACACCACCAACTTTTTTTAATATTGATTATCTTCCTTGACGTCATCATGTCCCCCAATGACATGAAACCAACGATTCGGACCATTACTGTATTCTTGACCCTCCAACCGGAAAACTTTGATGTCTCATGGAGTAGCCTCTTTACGGCTGAAGATCTGGAAGCCAAGATTACCAAGTGCTCTATACTTCTCAAGGGCGTGGAGAATGAGCTCAAATCAAAAGGATACACTGTTCAAACTCTACGCATTGCCACCAATCCATTCGGCGAATGGATGACAGTACCCTCCAAACGCAATGATTCGAGTAGCCGGAATCCACCGAAAAAGAAGAAATCAAAAATAGACTCGCTCGGTAACCTCGAACGCCTTGACCAAGTACTTGCCAATCATCAAATTGAATTCTGCTCGGTGGGACCAGCCAGGGATAGTGAAGAAACCAAACTCTGCATTGATATTGTGTCTCAGTCTCATCGCTTCTCGTGTTCCAAAATTGTGGATGCTGGCGATGTACCATGCGCCAATGATGCGGCAAATACAATCCTTGCGATTTCCAAACTTGGCGAGAAACCCAATGCCCCCAACCATCTTCAAGGTGGTATTGGAAATTTTCGATTTTGCACTGCATCGTACTGTCGCCCTGGAATTCCATTCTTTCCTGCCGCCAAGGCAGAATCAAACATTGCGGGCCAGGAAATGCCTCTGAAATTTGCATTGGGTCTGGAGAACGGCACGGTAGTACAAGACTTATTGAAACAATGCAAATCTATACGTAATATTCGAACCGAGTTTAGTGAGGCATTCATCAAGCTTTTGGAACCAATACAGGAACTATGCACTGACATGGCCAAGACGCACGACGCGACATTCTTGGGTATCGACACTAGTCTCAATCCGTCACTGGAAGAATCTGGTTCGGTCGCCGCTGCAATCGAACAACTGGAGGAAGTCCATGTTTTTGGAGGACCCGGGACATTGGCGGCTGCAGCCGAAATCACCAAAGTATTACAGAATTTACCAAATATTGATCTGACTGGATACTGTGGTCTCATGTTGCCCGTCCTCGAAGATACACGGCTGGCAGAACTTGCGAATAGTAATGCAGGAGATTCGAAACAAAGAGTGCTTCAAATTTCGGACCTGCTCTCTATCAGCAACGTGTGTGGCGTAGGAGTCGATACAGTGCCCATTTCTGATGATTGCTCCAAAGAAGATCTTTCGTCATTAATCCTAGACGTAGCCGCTGTTGCAGGACGTTGGAACAAGAGTTTGAGTTGCCGTGTCTTTCCAGTTCCTGGCAAGAAAACGGGAGAGAAAACAACCTTCGATTCTCCTTACATGGTTAACTCAACAATATTTGCATTACATTGAAGATTCGATGCGTTAGATGCAAAGACAAAGTCTCGACAATGAAGGCAAGTCGCTGAATCATGCTCACTCTCGTTGGATAACACGAGGAACCTCTTTGCTTCATTTGAAATGATGATTTTCCAATGAAACCAATTTTTCTCCATGGAATGCTAGGTAAAGCAACTTCTCAACCTTCGTTTTGGACAAATATCACCATATCCAAGAGAAGGAAGCATTGACGCACGGTCGTATGACAATGCAAGCTCTTCCTTCTTGAACAGACAGACTCCCCGCAACTGGCTTCCAGTATGAAGAGAACCACAGCATTGAATCCTGGCACAAACGACAAGACTTGTGATGGGCAGCCGATTGTACTGATGTTGCGGGTTGCATTTGCTGTTGATTGGACCTAAACATCATTAGTTGCCCAACCACTAGAGGACGAGCGGAAAGGCAAGTATGGTAAAATTATTGTCATTTTCCAATCCTTGAGACCCATTCCAATCTATTCATGTTATTCCGCCTTCACGTAGTAGACGGTTTTAATATTTGTCTCACCAATATTGATTACGCTGACACCACAACATTGAACACCATATACTTCCAACACCAAACAAGCACATAACCTGATCCTCTTACCAGATACAGACTCTTCCTCTTGTGATACAAGAAAGTAGCGTGTATGGGGCACTCTATACTAGTGGACTTGTACCAGGTACATGCATTGTCGCGGAAGTATGAAGCAGTTCTTGACGACTAAGATGTAAAATAGTAGACAATCATGTACCGGTTTATTATCATTTTCTTTGCATGTCATACACCAATCGGTTCTCCTCATCATTTCATATTTGTTTTTGAGCGAGAATATTGTTATGATTTCACTAGCTATCAAGAATTGAGATCCCCTCTTAATTGCTAGCTTGATTCTGATACTTTTCTTCGTCTCGCACTCATCATGGTCATAGCGCAAGCTACAAGGCAATAAACGTGAAACCAGGACACGCTATTGGTAGTATCAATAAACCGTCCATACACCTGTTCCTGCAAAACTCTCACCTGTCAAGCAGTCAAGCAGCTCTTACCAGTTGCTGAAGGAAAGAATGCTGTTCGTCTCGGGAACAAGTCGCATCATTTTCAACGCATCCCACCGACAATAATATGGAGAACGAATGTGACAATTTACAAGGTAATTGTACTCCGACCTGTACCACTTTTCCTATCAACATATTTTTCCTGCCACCACTTGCAGGTTGTACAATAGCGTTCCACGACTCCGAGCGGAAAGGCGGAAATACGTGGTCACTTGAATTTCCACCATGTCGTCAGCAAGAAGATGTCGAATGTTCTCTGTTTCCACTTGTGTCTCACAATGGCAAGAATCCGCTGGAGAGAGAAAGGCTGAAAAGGCACGTGTCATGGGGCTGTAAAATGTTCATCACTGCTCTTCAGGGGACTCTTACCAACGGGAATCTCCAATAGCCCCACGACCATGCCGACATACGACTGACTGTGAGGGTATTTTTGATTTATTGACTGCTGTTGCCAAAGACGCATGCTCTTGTTCATGTGTCTTCATCCAAGGATCGAATTGGCCATGCCTCCAATCAAAAGTAACACGTGCAATTTTTATAAAATCAACTGGATATCCGGCCCTCCCTTAAATTGAGGGCTATTATTTCCGTTGTTGTCACATGGAAATTCTATGTGACTATATCACTCGAAAAAGCAAATGTTCCGTTGATGGCTTCGCGCCTGCCAGTCTTGTTGGATGGCTCTGGAGCAATCCGAATAGTGCGCCGTATGCCGTTGAGCGAGAAATAGGTGGAAATTTTCAACAAGACCGCAGCCACGCAGCTTGAACAAAAAGACCGCCAAAAGCGCATGAGTGTTTAATTGAACCGATTTTGCCTTGCGAACGCATTGATCGATCCATTGAAACACTGGGAATTATACCCAGGTGCCTTCAACCAAGCTTCCGTTTGAGCACGTGCTCATTCTGGCCCCATCAAGTTGGACTTTTTGAAGACGATCACAATAATTGAATAGCATAGAAAGAAAGATTATTTCTGGTCAACCATTTAGCGAGACATCACCCCGGCGTCCGCTGACATTGACGTATATTCAATTTCATAATGAACACTCTTCGAAATGAAAGGGCACAAAGTCCCTCGGCTACACGGCAGCTTAAGAATCGTGCTCTCCACGAGTACATGCTAAACCCATTCCGATCTTGTATGTCAAGTGGTGATGAAGGAGATATTTCGACGTATCCTTCTTTGCAGGATACTTCGTGCTCGGGAACGCCGCCTGGAAGCCAGGCGCCAACGGTTGTTGGTTCCGTTTCGGACCGCTCGGTCGACTCTGACATTATAGAACGAGAAAACAGGAAACCGTCAGAATGCTATGAAAAGATCCCCTTATCCGTTGATCAGCAAAATGAATCCTTTATTTCGGAAGCAAGTTTAGGTTCGGAAACGGAGGACCTGGACTTTGACGCCCAGCCGTTGTCTTCGTTTTTCTTGTTTCGCATGAGTTACCTTTTTGTCACCTTAGTGGTCATGCTGGCTGACGGTCTTCAAGGTAAGTTTGGTGTCGATGTTCATCACACTTTTTCCTACCAGTTCTTATCGTAAATCTTACTCTGGACTTCTCCCACCAGGAACGCACCTCTACGTACTTTACGAAGGTTATGGCTTTTCTGTGGCTTCGTTGTATTGTTTGGGGTTCTTTACAGGAGCCGTCACGGCACCCATCACGGGCCCCATGATCGACAGGTTCGGGAGGAAGAAAATGGCGCTTTTGTACTGTGCGCTCGAAGTTGGTATCAACAGTCTCGAACAATTTCCCTTCCTATCTGGTCTCATTGTCAGTCGGATGGTAGGGGGAATCACCACTAACCTATTATCCACTGTGTTTGAGGCATGGGCGGATACAGAGTACCGCAAGAGAGGTTTTTCTGCGAGTCAGTATGAAACCCTTATGCGTGACTCGGTAGTGGTAAGCAATCTTGCTGCCATCGCATCTGGCTACTTGGCACATGTCCTCGCTGAAGCCATGGGACCAAAGGGTCCATTCGAAGGTGCAGTGACCTGCACTGCACTAGCTTTTGGGGTTGTCTTCTTTCTTTGGTCAGAGAATTACGGAAGCAGTCGGTCAGGCAAAGCCTCTGTTACCAACGCATTCTTGGAGCTTAAGGACACTGTCAATGATATCAGAGCCGATTCGCGAATTCTTCGGGTGTGTATTACCCAGGGCCTCACAATGGGTTCGCTTCATATTTTCATTTTCTTATGGTCGCCTGTACTCAAAGATTATGCCATGAGTGTACACGGTAGCCAACTTGGTCTTGACGCTCATGGCGAACCAGCGTACGGGCTTATCTTTGGGGCGTTCATGGCTGCAGGAGTAGTTGGAGGACTGTGCTCCCCATCCGTCAGAAAGATGGTAACACTGATCTTGTCACCACTTACGAAGTCGACTGTTCCCGAAGTTGTCACAGTTGATGGTGAAGGGGAAGTCAGGCCCATGGCCGTGGAATTCCAGGCCGCTACATGTTATATTCTTTGTGCGATTCTTTTGTTTGTTCCAGTTGTATTAAATGTGTCCGATCCTTCATCATTCGGTATCGCTCTTTTCTCTTTCTTTTGCTACGAAATCCTTGTTGGTGTATACTTCCCTTGCGAAGGGGTCATCCGTTCCCTGTACATGCCTCCGGGCGCTCGAGGATCGATGATGACGATTCCTCGAATTATTGTGAATCTTGCTGTGGCATTTGGTGTGATTTCAACGGAGTTGATCAGCCGACAGACTGCCATGGGCATTATTTCTCTCCTTATGATGGTTTCCGGCTGTTTGCAGTTGACTCTCATCTCGACTCGTGAATGGCAAAGTCTTTTCGGAAGAATTGAAGAAGCAAAGAGGAAATCATTGATACCATTCCACTCCTTGTCATCATCTATGATTGACTTTGTTTCGAGTCCGATGTCAACGAAGGGAAGAAGCAGTACTTCCTCCACCGCGGCTTTGGTGGAGCAAGTTCCTCTCCCTAATCTGCTAGATAGCAGACCGAAGACCGAATAATTTCCCTTTGAAATAGACCATTTCATGCCATACTTTTGTAAACTATTAGCATGGCAATCACTACGTTGTATTCTGCAACATTGTTTTAGAGAGATTCGAAAACATTTTGCCTTCTTCCGATGGCGGACATCGCCCAAGCAAGAAACCAGGAAATAAAGTTGATGGCAATCCCAGTATAGGAAAATAATGCTTTGCTGTTGATGCATCAACTTGCTCAAAATGATGTACTAACGTTATTAATTTTTGTGAAAATCCTTGTACTGATTTTTGACCCCTCCATGTTTATTGATTTCTTTCTAGCACTACCGGTAACTCGTAACTCCCGTAGTAGCAATCCTACAGCTGGCGCCTTCAATCTACCAAAAGGCGAAGGAAATTTTTGTACTTGCTTCCGCATGGATATGGTACCATGTACTCGTACCTGGTACCTGGTACAAGTACCGGGATGGGATGACTGCCAGGAATCAAGTACCTGGTACCAAACTCAACGAGGCATAACACCGGTAGTAAGCGTTTGTAGCCCACTTCGGCACTGTTGTTTACCCAGCAACACGAACCCCCTTCTGGCCACTGGTATTTCAATATCAGATTGCGGCTTTGGTTTGAGATCTCCTGTCTCGTAGTAAAAACGAGGTTGTCCTCAACGTCAACGTGATCGTTGTCTTTTCCTTTCAAGACAGGCGAACTGTGAATGGCGGGCCCGCAGAATGATCCACCCGATGTTTCCATGCTGGAGGAAGCATCGACTACGACTGCGTCTACAACTTCTACTTTGGCGATACAAGTAGGCTCTCCCACAACGGCTCCATCGACCGACCACTTCATGACCGTGCCTAGTACTGACGGACCTGTCATGATCGCAATGTCTCATGAGGAGTACGGCAGTCGAACTTCGCGAGAAAGCGTTCTACAGCGACTTTCCGAAGCCTTACTGCGGCATTCGTTGGCAAAGGTGAGTGAGGTCCAAGCCTGTTTTGGGGTGTAGCAACGATTTTTGAATAGTTGTTGCGTGAAATTTTGGTGGTGTGATTTGCCGCTGCTCACCGCTTATGCCTCCTCCTCTTCCTCCTCCTTATGATAGATTGACTTATCACAACGAGGATTACAGGCATCCGATGCAAGACTCGTAAAGATGGCCTTATCGCAGAACGCAAACTTGACTGTTCTTAAATTAGGATACAACAATCTCGGCGACGCGGGCGTTACCATTCTCGCTGGAGGTATCGCAAGACATAAAGCGTTGAGGTTACTAGACTTGGGTTTCAACAACTTTGGAGATGATGGTGCCAAAGCTCTAGCCATGGCAATGAGACAGTCAGCGCAAACATCACATGGTGGAACACTTCACACGCTTTACCTCGCTGGAAACTTGATTGGTGAGGATGGGGCCCTAGCGATTGCTGACTTTATTCGACAAGGTACTTCCATGCGTAAACTTTACCTGACTGGCAACCGGATAGGACCCAATGGGGTTCAAGCAATAACAGAAGCCATTCTCGAAGAGGACGTGAGAAGAAGAGGAGAGCGTCTGCCCGAGGATGACGACACAACTGATCATTACATACAGAGTGACGAGAGCCCGCAAAGACCCAAAGCAACGTTTGAGGGCATGCAGGAGCTGTTTTTTGGCGGCACTGGTATGGGTTCGATGGGTTGTCATGCCGTATCTAGATTACTGGAAAGGTCGTCCTGTCTGCGAGTGATCTCTTTACCTAATTGCGACATGGGTGACGAGGAAATTGGCTTGTTGGCATCCAGCATCCGAGTGAACAAGGCTGGCTTGCCTATTGAATCAATCCAATTATCTTTTAACAATATGACCCACAAGGGACTTGAAGCATTGAGCAACGCCATTTGGGGTTCAACAACACTCAAAGAGCTCAAGATCGATAACAATGATATTGGAGATCGTGGAGCCCACCAGGTTGCCGCCATTCTACCAGCGTTGAAATCATTGGAAACCCTTGATGTCGGCTTTAACTCCATCAAGGCGCCCGGGATCAATATTCTGATGAAAGCGGTAGCCGATACAGATCAAATACGATCACTATCTATGTCGGGGAATGCCCTTGATTTGCCATCAGCAAAGGCTGTGGCGTATGCCTTGGCCTACAACCAGTCGCTAACATCGATACATCTGGTGCATTGCTCTATCCACGCGGAGGCAAGGCGGTACATCACCGCAGGTGCTGTATCTAACCCACTTACATCGCTTCGAGTTTTGACAGGATTTGATATGGGTCGTAAGTCCTGTTCCACGTGACATTGTCTGGCTTCCATGTCTATATACAATTAAACTCATGATACTTTTCCCATTGTATTCACGCCACAGAAGTTGTTGCCGACATGGGATTTCCAAGCGCTTTGAAGCATTGGAACAACGAACAAGTTATGAATTTTATTCACCTTATGTATGACAAACAGGACGAAGACGATCCACAAAACGGCATAGAACGAGACCTTGACCCCCTCAATTTTCTTACCTCTGACAACGAGAAAGACCCGATTTCCAGTCGACCGGCGCCCCTTGAGTCATCGATTGTCGTAGAGGCCGCAAAGAAGGCCTATCAAAACTTGGTTGCGAACGGCGTCGACATCTTCTCTCGACGAGAGGGTGTCATGAATGAACCATCGTTCGGGTCGCCATTGGCGGGTGACGCAATCATGATTGAATCAACCCACAGAGGTTCGTCTCATTCATCAGAAGGTGGAAACCAACAGAATGGCGACAGGAGCAACCGAGAGCTTCTCGTAGCTCATCAAGCGCAATCATTTGTTGCGCCTCCAGAGACCCAAGCAAAGAAAACAGACATTCCTGACCCTGCAAGAAAGAAGCGAATAGTGGAATGGCTATGCTCGAACATTCAACACTTGAATGAGCTTGCACAGCTCCCGTTTAGTTCACGAGAACTTTGGAGATTACACCAACATTACTTTACACCGGTTGTAAACGAAAGTGGTGGTGCCATGTTCGAGTGCAACGGAGAAGTAATTGCTTCGAGCGTTCCCGACGTTTCGAGGACCTACCAAGGGTGCTCTGGAACTTCGACATCAGTTGGATCGAGTGATGAACATTTGGTACCTGTAAGCGACCCGGCTCTTCCAGGGTCCCCCGCTGTTGCTGCGTCCTTACCTATGCTGAAGAGAAAAGTTTCCTACCGATTTTTGGGCGATGCCGCTTTTACGTCTCAACCGAGGATAGAAACGAGAATGGATCATGTATTTAACAATGGATCAGTCTCGAGGCTTATCGAAGATGGGCCTACTGGACACTCGTTACCCCCAAAGACAAAGAGAGCTCGGCGGAACAGAACAAGAATATCCTTTGTGCCTAGGATCAAGGCGAAACTTGATTCTTACATGGACGTCTGTCACGAGAAGGCTTTGATCACGATGCGACAACTGTATTTTGTGGAACAGGCAATCCTGAAAGGACAAGTAAATCCTGTACCACCATCTTCACAGCCAAGGATGCACCTCAATGGTATTCTGGCGTCAGAAGCTGAGATGATCATAGTTGACATGATATAGCTTGATGAAGGCAATAGAACAAAATTTCGCTTGTTGCCTTTCTATGCTATTATATTAGAATGACTAGCGGTAGTGTTGGGTTACATGGATCCATGCTATCTACGAGAAAATCGTTGCAACTCCACCCATGGGGCTGGGGGGATCATGTCAGCTGGAGTCCAACGACGTATAGATCGAGCGACATGACGCAGCAGTGATAGTGGAGGAGTGTCCTTGGCGGCTGGGATGATTTCTGTTTCGCACGCCAGATGAAAATCCGACGACAGAGCCCCGACTGCTTGCCGGGCTGTTACAACGGATTTTTCGGTGCTCCAAGAGGCATGTCCTGATCGATCGATCCAATCACCACAAATGTAGATCCCTTTCCTTAAGCGGACATTGGGAGACCAAGACGCCGAATCTACACAGAAATGCGAGACAGCATCTCGGGCTCGCACTACAGACAAGTCAAGAATCGAAGTGTCGGGATCGATTGGTCCAATGTCCAATGCGGCTGCAACAGCTCGCAACGCAATCTTGGCCACTTCCATGTCATCTTGGATGGCCGCAAGATCATTCGCGCGGAAAAAGTCTACCTCTAGTGCTACCGACTTGGTCTGGTTGGTGATTTTGAATTCATCTTGTAGTCGTTGCAAATCGTAAATGCAAAATCCAGTCTCGGTGAGTTGCGGGATGTTGCCGATTGATGCTCCACATACCACCACGGGAGAGTCTTGCATGGCTTGAGCGACCGATGAAATCATGGTAGGTCTCCCTGTCCTACTATCCGTTTCTGGCCGCAAGAACAATCGAACGGCCACACACGTGACACCTCGAAATTTCTTCCATCCATTAGCACCTGGTAGACTAGAAAGTGGAGGCGACGAAGGGAGAAGGCGCTTGACGGCAGTTCCTCCCACTGCAAGTATGACGGCATCACAATCGATGGAATCGCCGACTTGGGTCGTGATTCGAAACTGGCCATGTTCCGTGCCCAAGTCGTCGATCGCAGTCACTTTTACTCCACCCCGAATCTTGACCGATCCCTGCTCGGTGAGCTTTTGAGACCACGGATTGAAAATCTTTTCCGATATCGTCCCTCGACACCATCGAACATCAAAGGCTCCTTTGGCTTGCAAGGCAAAGACATGGAAACACGATAGCGCTGCTGCAGCCGAACAATCGTATCCTGGTGTCATGGGAAGGACATGCAATAGTGGTGAAACCAGTTCATCATAGAGTCGAGGTGACACCCCCGCTATATATCGGAATAATGTATCGGCCGAGATTTTGTCATATTTTTTCCAGGAATCAGGATCTTCTTGGTCAAAATCAGCCCATGCGGCAAGTAAACCTAATGCACTGACTCGATCCAGAACTGTGAGTGGATTTGATGGATTAAAATCAGAGAGAAGTGCCACATCCAAAGGAGGAGGAAGCAAAGAAGCCACTGAAGACATGAGAGACTTGGGGCTGGACAGATCGAGCTTTAAATCTTGGCTAGTCAGGGAGGTGGATTCATCATCGGTTCCGAGAACGGGGGCTAAAGCGACCTTGCCAGACTTGGAAACGAGGATCGATGGCGTATATGGCGTGAGGACATTATCCAACGAAAGACCTATCCGTTCGATTGCTGCAAATGTGTTGCGATATTCTCTCCAAAATCCGTGTATTCCAGCCTCTACCGGTCGATCAAGTAGCGGTGTCCTCCATCCAGCCGCCAAACCGCCAGGACCTCGTGGTGAGGCATCGAGCAGCTCGACTTCAATGGGCTTGTTGGTAGATATCAGGGCATCTGCGGCACTGAATCCAGCCCATCCACCACCAATAATCACAACCTTTTTAGGTTTCGTTAACTGCAATATCGTTTTGCTATGCGTAGGTCTTTGCCACCCAAGAAACGCTTCGGTTGGTAATATCAAAAGAATTGCTATCCAGTTTTTGATGGTGACATTGTATCTGTTCGTCATCGCTCAACACCAGTAGATATTTCAGCCAAAAGCACATTCGACCTTTGTGTCTCGAATCCTTGTGTCGTCAAAAATTCCGTTGCTTTATCGACCACTCGTCGCTATCAGTAAAGGTGCTGTTGGTACAACAGGAGTTGTAATGTTGTAATGAAACAAACAGTACAGTGCCACTATTGGTCTAGTCGAGGGAATCGACTGCGAGTTTCGAGTTCGCAGTTCGCAGTCACCGTGCGCAGCAGCGGCCGATAGACGCGAGTTGGAATCGCCAAGCATACCGTAGCTGTCCGAAGTTGCACTCTTGTTGTTTCTGCTGTGTTAAGATCATCAAAGATAAAGATGGCTCTTCGACTAGTCACCAAGAAATTTTTGAGTCAACAGGTCCCCCGGTTGTCGGCGAGGGCATTTGGTGTGGCGGCGTCTGAACCCCCTGCAGTGGCGCCAACAGTTTTCGACAATCTCATTACCTTGACCATTGTTGACCCAAGTGGAGCACGACGAAAGATTCCTGCCATGGCTGGTAAGTAAGCCTTTTCTTGACTTGTCCTTTTCCTTATCAATGTTCGTTGATCATAGCTCATGATGTCGCATCATCACTCTCACTGTGCAATATTTCCCAACAGGAACATCTCTTTACGAAGCGTGTGAAACCAATCAAGTCGAGCTTGGTCCAGTCAATCCATGCGGCGTCTCTCACATCTTTCACAGTGAAAGGTGGACAGAGCCTGTTTTTGGAGAAGGTCCTACATCTGGATACGACCATGTCGTCCTAAGTGGTCCCGGAGTGAACACGGCCAATCCCATCACCTACTCGGAAGAACGCATGTTGGAGGATTATTGGGATTTTGATGAAATCTTTCCCGAAAGTCGCTTAGCGACCCAAATCACGCTAACCAAGGCCATGGATGGAATGATTGTCTATGTGCCTCCTCGAGTGGACGATTCCAATCCTTAGGTACCAGTACAATATTAGAAACCTACTGTACACACCTATAGGGTAGAATATATCTATATTCTCAAAGTACCACTTACCTCGCTTCCGTTCATTGCAAGGTCTCTAGGATGTATTGCAGGTTGGTAGGACTGGATAAAATTCAATTATAGTGAAATACCCTGGAGGTACCGGTAGTCAAACGTCGCTCCATTACCAGGTACAGTGTACTACAACGTTAGAAGTACCTAGTACAGTATTTGTAGCAGGTATCGTTACTATTTATTACTAACGTTAGTAGTACAGAGCAACTGGAAGTGTGAGGGTAGGTATGTCTTTATCTTTGTTACTTGAGATGCAACTTACAACTGTCCACAATCCCTCGCATGCATCCACACTCCCCACGCGACTACTGGATTCGTGCATCGCGTTCCTGGTCGCGACGATTTCTTCCGTAGTCCATAGATTTATATTGCCCAAAGACGAACGAGCCACAATGTCGACTGTTAATACGTTTTGCGACAGAGGTTCCGACATGAAAATAGATAAGCCACATACCATGCGATTTCTCACGTCATCCCATTCCACCTTACTATCAGGTTCCAAAGCGATTTTCGAACTTACGCATGCCAAATCACATGACACCCCTTTTCTTTCGAAGATTCTCTTGACACGAACGGATGTGACGCATCGCGGAACTTGTTGGAATGCCTTCAAAAATGAGTGGGAAACCTAAGCAACGCGGCCTTGGCGAATGGACGCTTTATTTAACGTGTTGTCACTATAACTTATACATCAACGAAGAAACAGGGTATGAATACCCCATGGAGACTTCTGTGACGTACGAAGGCACTCGACCAAAGTTCTTGTTGCTGCTTTCGGACTCGCCTTGTTCCGGGACCACCAGGGTTTAGCGCATCCCCGTCGTGACACGTCGCCGGTGGTGTAATTTCAGCGCTGCGTCGACAACTCCCAACCTTTACTTTACTGGTTTTCAGTCGGAGACTCGACCGCACGTCGAACTGACCACTGGTTGAAAACCAAGGCTCCGTATATAAAGCTCGACTTCGTGATGGAAGCGTTGTTGAAACCCATCACTCGAAACCCATCACTCAACGTTGCTCACTTTCCACACATACGGAATTTTTACTACGATTACAATGATGTCAATAACATCACCGACATCGGACCGTGCAGGGGGCCGACCTTTTTCACTCCTAACTGACCCTGCGCCAATGCTTAAGACAACCGAAACCGCGTTTCTACCAACTAAAAGTGGAGGAATTGTGGATGTTTACACAGAGTCAGAATCTGATACGGCGGAAGATGATGGGCAACAAATGCAACAAGAGAAAATGCTTGGTATGGGTGGTATGGTGAGAACCCAGACTCTACATTCGCTGTCTGGATCTTCTTCTTCATCAACGGAGTCAGGGATCCGGCTTCAGGAAAGTTTCTCCAAGTTACACGAAAACTTTCCCACCTTTGGCATGGACCTACGTCGAGAAACGGATGGAACCCGACATGCTCCCGAGTTCGAAACAAGGTTAAGACGAACTATGGAGCCTCACCTTCGGAAAGCACGAGCACTCCGAGAAAAAGCCAGAACTCGCACAAGTCTAGAGGTACATGCTGCAATCGCCAGCTCCGTTTGCGTTCCGTATGTTCGACTGCGCCAGGAAAGACCCTTCCTTTATGATAGTGACACACATCCAATGCATGAGGTCCTAGCAAATACCTTGGGTGTCCGTGACTTGTCGAAGCTTCATGAAATGGGGGACTTGCGGACCTTGATGGCTCCCATGTTATCGAGAACTGGGCGAAAATTGTTCCACGAGACCTACGATACTTTTGTAACGTCATTTTGTATTCCATTGTTACATTCATTAGCAATGGCACAAAACTTGTTCCATGGCTCCGCATCACGTATCTCCTACAGATATCAGGCCTTTCCAAGAATCAGGGTGCTGAGACCCGGCGATGCGTCGGAAGGCCCACAATGCGGGACGGCTAACGGCTTCAGCGTTGGTTGTCTCCATTTTCATGTTCCCCTAACTGCTGCTATGGGGACCAATGCTCTTTTCACCGAGTCACATCCTGGAAAGGAGAACTGGCATCCACTGATAACTAAGTCAGTTGGCCTGGGCTACCTTTTTGATGGCGCACGGTGTCTTCACTTTAATATGGAGAATACAACAAATGAAACCTCCGTGGCGTTGGAATTTGTTGTTGCTTTATACGACGACAGCAACATGAACGGCTATGTTGACGGAGAGAGCCTGTGCAATCGGGCGATTCTCGAAGATCACTTCTCTCTCTCTGCACCAGGCTTTTACGATGAGGCCGTTATTGATCTATGTCTTGGAAGTCCCTCTTGGCGAATAGTAGCCAAGAAGCATGGTGACCATCTCATGGAACCCGATAATCGGGTACTTTTCTCGTTTGCATGATGGTCATCACGATATTGCGCTTAATAATTACCCTTTCATTGTCATCCCTTGGCAAATTATGGCCATCTCGCTGCTAGCTTTGGAAGATGACATATACAAGCACAAGCCTTGATGATAACAAATTAGAAGACTGCTTCTTCATCTATTTATTAGTTTCAATGTTTTATGTGCCCAACCATAGGATTCCTTGTGGCGGTCAAATATACGAACCATTTCTTGACAATATTTGGCAAACATTTCGTCGACTTGCTTGTCGATCTCATCACTGTTGCCGTTAAGAGTTTGATCGCTTACTACCAGTAGACTATTGGATTTTCCTGGAAAGATGGGTTTCCCCATGACGTACAAGAGCTTTTGTCGAAAGGGTATGGGGAGAAATCCCTTGCCATAAAAAATCACCAAGCTGACACGGAGTAGGAGGGATATCTTTTCCACCAGCGAGGGGAGTAGTAGTCGTCTCAATAATTTGGTGCTTCCAAAACAATACACGGGAATGATTGGTATGCCATGTTGGACTGCCATGCGAAAGATACCCTTGCGAATAATGGCATATTCTTCGTCGGGATGGGTACCACTTTTGGGATACCCTTCAAACATTTCAGCAATCCCACCAGGTGCGAGACCTAATCGGGACCCATCCGAGAGTGCTTGATCAACGGCTGATCTCGATGCATCACTAAAAACGAGTTCAGATTGTGAGACCAATGTGGTTAGTAGCACCCAACAGGATATCAAAAAAAGAAAAGGGAAATCCAAGTCAAACACCCCACAGCTTTGTTGAACTCACACAGCATCTACCCATCGAAGGACATCTCTCACCCATGGGATCATTTGTGTCGCGGATGCAACGACTGCTCGGAATCTACCAAAGGCTTTTTCCGATGCCTCACTCAGTGCGGCAAAGGCCAGTCCAAAGGGAAAAATCCCATGGGGGCTCACCGTGACAATGGCTTGCTTGTGACGTAAATCATTAATCGAGTCGAATCCTTGATCAGCAACAATTTCATATGCAAAGAATCTTAACCAAGATCTCCATAGGGTCCATTTGTGGACATTGATCCAATTGCCGACCCGACTATTTCGATGGGGGCCAAACGTCACCAAGGCTGTTGTCGTAAGGATCAAGCCAAGATAGACCGCTCTACGTTTCCGTTCGTTTTGGGGGATGGACTGAAACTTTTTCCAGGCCCAAGCATAAACCGCAGGTACCCAAAAGACACCTCCCACAAAAAATAATGAACTGGAGTACACCACAAGACGATCAATTGCAGTTAGATCGTTGGGATTGAATCGGACAATTACTTCACTCCCTGGTGGACGAAGTGGATAAATGGATGTAGGTGTTGGCCTCTTTGTTCGTGGAGCCATTATGGTCGATGATTGGCCTTGCAAGAAGGATGAGATGCTACCATCGATGTTCCACAATCAGGAGGATTATTTGTACTGGCAAACTAAATGAATGATTGACACAGGGTGAATGATGATGTTGGGAATATTTATTTGGAATGACTTCACACCCAGGTACCGAGAGTCATGTTGGTCGATCAGCGCGTCTCCCCGCACGTTTGGTTGTCAAAGATCAGTCGTGGAAAACATCCTGGTTCCTTGAAGACCCATCTTTGCTCATCTTTTGTGTCTGTACATGATGTTTCAATTCTAGATGGGAACCACCTCCATGTTGTTGGTACTTGCTGAGAGTCTTTGACGGTGGTGTGAAGATCAAGACCTCTCTTCGTGTTGGTGGTGGTGGTGAATACTAGTGCCGTCTTGTATTTGTCGGATTATTTCCTTGTTTCCTTGTTTGGGGCCATCGAGACTACTTCCTTGGATTCCAAAAAACTCTGGAATAGAATTTTTAGCTCTGGCCATGGCAATCGTGATTGTCGAGAGTACCATGTCAAACATCCAAGGAAACATTCCAGAAATGAGGCCGACGCTACGCCGTGCAACCTACGTTCATGTATCTGACTTGACCAACGTTTACAACATTGATCATGCCATGTTGGAATTAGAACTCAAACGGGTCAAGGCAGAACGCGAAAAAGGCACTTTCACGGAACCTCCCAAAGCTCATGATATCATTGAAGACACGGAAGAAGATCCTGTTTCAGGCTCCGCAGACCTAGATCCAAGTCCCCAGAAGCGCCTTCAACCTCCCAGAGGCGGGTACAACCTTTGTGTGTAAGTTCATTTTGAAAGTTTCTGCAGGGCACAAAGTATCTTTGTGGCTCACGCAGCTCCATTTGCGTCCTATATAGGCTGGTGGGCAAAGTCACATTAGTTGTTGATAAAAAGAGAGTGGATCAAAGTAGGGTAAGGTTGGCGGAGGTGGAAATCGGCGATGAAACAGGGACTGTTTCTTTGAGAGCTCGTGATGAGCAAATCGATCTGCTTGAAGATATATCGAGACGTAGTGGAGCTGTGGTACTCCGCAATTGTACACTAGAGTTGTATCAAGGAAAGCATATTCGGTTGGCAGTAACAAAGTGGGGTAAACTCGGCGTTTATCCAGACAATGTTGCGAGCACACCACCAGCACCTTCGAAAATGAACTTTGATCGCAATTTCTCAGCCATTGATCTAAGTGCAGTTGCCAGCGAAATGGTCGATATTCAGTCAGATGTGGCCTATGGTCGTCAGCCCAAACAACCCGATACTCAAGAACCAGGTGCCCGACCGTCGACTACAAAGCCAAGCAATCAAGGCAAGCACCAGCAATCTCAATCGTCGTCCAGGAGGGGAGGACGTGAGCGACGGCAATCAAAAGGCAAACAGGGAGGTGTTACATCAACTCAACCACACTATCTTGGTTCCTCAGCAGAGCATGGGGCAGTTGATACGCGTATTAGTCCTATGAGATTCACTGGCATTCATCATGCTTATCCTATGTATGATCAGTCCATGGATCTGAGGCAATATCATTTCACTGGGCAACAAGACCCCGTTTTGGCATCGGGATCGGCACAACAGCTGATGATCCAAAGACAATATGAGCTACAACAGCACCATTTACATCAAATGTACCACGGGCAACAAGAACGCCTTCGTACTGGAATAGCGCCAAGTCCTCATATGCAGACTCCAGCGATGATGGTTCCTGCTGGAAGCTTCGACACGGGCGACTATCACCATCCCTCGTACTCGTCGACAGCATCCAGTCCTGTTTTGGTTCCTGTTCCAATTCCTGGAGCGCATCTTACAGGCACCATGCGACTTACACCAACCGATTCTCAACAGAGCACGCAGCACGACACACCCTCTTCCACTCAAGAAAGTCTGTCTGCGCAGTTGATGAGCATTTCCCCAGATGACTCCTCTCAAATGTCTCATGGAAAAATGAATCCCGATGCCACCGCGTTTTCACCATCCTACATCGGCCCACCTCAAGGTAATTCCATCAATAATCGTTCATCTGGTATAAAAATTGCTTCATTGTTATTGAGATAATCGCTTTTGTTTTTCAGCAAACCCATCAGGTACCCATCAAATGTACTTTCCTTACAATCCATCACACCACCCCACACCAGGAGCGTCCTATCCACAACAATCTCATCCTCAAGCTCTGTATGGGGGTGGTATGATGTATGTACCTGCCGCAACGACGGAATCGCATCCGCCATCATCCCGAATGGAATTGAGACCAAAGGGAACTCCCTCCCGTCCCAAAGGGATAACCGACAATGCCAAAGGAAAAGAAAACGTCGAGGCCGATTAATTATGGAATAGTCAGCCAGATTCTGGCCCATCGAAGCGATGGCGGGATCCCAGCAATCCTCGTTGGGATTTGCTGACATGGCGTGCAATGTTGGAGTTCATGCAATGAAAAATTTTAACCGTCTTACAACAGAAGTGGCAAAACACCTCGATGAAATACTCCATGCACTGTTTGAAAACGGTTTATGTTTTACCCCAAGGATCCGTCCCGAGACAACACCACAAATCCAGATACCAACTTCCGGGGGGGCCTTACTTCTCAATGATTTCGCAACTATTGATACAATCGCTATTTTAAAAATATAATACAGATGCAAAGCTATAGCTTTTGCGCCGTTTTTGATTTTTCAAGGGTTGCAACAAAATTTGAATGGTAGCATGAAACATGATTTTGATTTGGCACCGTAGCGGCGATGGAGGTCAAGTTCATCATTTCGTTTCAACTCTTCTACCGGAAGATCCTCAGAAGGATAGTCTCCGTTGTTGACAGATACTACGGCACTTGGTGCCACGGTGTTTCCTGCTTCCAGCGCCAAGTCAATAGCCATGTCCATCAACTCGACGAGTCCCGTGCCTTCCAGTGCTGAAACTTCCATGTGCTTGAGGCCATTTCGCATACACCAAAGCATCACCATGTCCTTATCGGGATGAGATCCATCTTCTGTCGATAGGAGGGACTCTAGATATGACCCAATTTGAACATCATTGTTTAATACGGCCTGGAGGTAGTTTGTCTTTTCGTCCGTGCCCATGTAGGTGCTAAGCTCGTGTCGATTTCGATCCATAGTCGTCCGCTTGGCCGATCCAGTGTGATGTAACGATGCCGACGACGTGACTGTTTCCATCCTTGGTGGTGCACTTGTCGTGTATTCATAATGAGAGTCTTTCCCCCGGAAACTCTTGCCTTGCACTCCCATTACATCTCGCTGTCGCACAACTGCCAGTTGTCGCGATGGATGGGTTGCCCTTTCTCGCAAAATATCAATTTTATTGCCAACAATAAGTACCGGAAAGGGTCGCGTTCGTCCACCACTTGCTTCCAGGCGTCGTATTCGTGTCATCAAGTCTTCATACCACTTCAACACATGAGTGAACGATGTGGAAGATGTAATGTCATAGACTAACAATGCTGCATCTGCACTCTTGAAAAAGTTATCCGAAAATGCTGCCGTGTACATGGGTTTGGTCTGATTGGCAGCAAACCGTTCTCGTCCTGGAGTATCCCAAACTTGCATAGAGAGTGCTGCCCTCGGATGGTCGTGTTGGAAAGTCATGGAATTGGATTCCTTCTTCTCCTCGTCCTGTATCGATTCTTTATTGTTATCACTATCATCACACTCCTTGACCGCGTGTTCCATTTTCTTGGTAAAAAAATCACTTCCAACCGTTGGTCGACGAGCCGGATCAAAAATACCATGAAAGTACTTTCGAAGAATCGAAGTTTTACCAGCATTGGCTCCACCCAAAACGATAAACTTGAGCTTTTTGATAGGCGTCTTCGATGCCGATTGTCTTGACGACGACGGAAGGGAACGACTCGGGGTTGATATAGGATTCATGCTGATTAATACCTTTTTATTCCGTTGTCAATGCACCGATCATTAGATGAATTCGTTAGAGAGCGCCATTTGCTGTAACATATGTCACTTGTGAGCGTGTGAGTGATGCAATCACTATAATGGTAAAACAATGTCGTGCTCGAGGAACTTTTGTCTGGAGCAGGTACAAGATATAACGGTAGAAAGCGTCTCTTACCGGCCGGCTGCGACCTCTCGAGTCTCATAGAACACAAGCAGAACACATCCCAATTTCCCCTCCTTTCTCAGCTGCTAGCAAGCGCCATTCAGAGTTGTGTGATTCTTGCTGTTTTTGTTGATGATAACATACACTAACACACTAACATGTACCGTTATACTGTTAGTCGTACTTTGGAATGATTTCGATAAATGCAAAAAACTACCCGAGTCGCTGACAGGAAGAACTGCAAAAAGTCGTTCTTCAACCATCACACTCGATCAAGATTTGAAATCTCATTGAAAACACAAACTATTTTTTAGGATGAAAAAGTCCACTCGTGCAATATGCTTGACATTTGCATCGATGATCAGACGTGGAGCTTCGTCATTAAATTGTACATATCCACACCGCCCCAACAAAATGATGCCAAAGTGTCACTAACATGACAATCGACGGCACATCTTCCTGGTGACCCTCAGATAATTTTCCACAGCCGCTGCATCATTTTGGGCCCTTTCATTGGCGATGACCTGGGCATCGACCGTATGGAACTGATAGATTGTACGAATGTATTCGTCATCATACTTGCCACGAAGCTTCTGCATCCTTTGTTCCTCGATGACACTTTCGCAGGCCTCCCTTCGATCACCGGGGTTTGAGCCACCCATCAGGGGTTCCAAACCACGAGTACAGAGCCAGGTTGTCCTGCTGTCACTTTCTCCATTCTTGGCGCTGGCAATAATGGTGTAAATCTTCTCTCGAATGTGAGCATACTCCTCCTTTTGAAACCACAAACGGTTGGGGTCATCCACCATATCTGTGAGTGGTTCAATGTCTTGTACTTGTTCATCGTCATTGAAGGAGATAGATGTTCGTTTTTTTGTTGTTTGGCCAGTTGGCAGTCTTAGGGTCATTTCCCCACTGTACGATATAGAGGCCCGGCGGGGACCATCTGTCTTGATAGACGATCGACGAGTCATCCGGAGTGTAACTGATGTTCGAGGAGCCGGGGCTGCTTCCCCATAGTCATAGAGATCTTCTTCCTTCTCAATCTTCTTGCTCTCCGTTGGGGGTTCAGGCCATGCACCAGCGTCGTTGGCGTTGTCGTCTTCCTCTTCCGGTACCTCAGCACCCGCTGCGCCTCTTGGCACACTCAACAAGGCGTCGATTGCCTTGGACTTTCCAGGAACTTCTTCAATGTCTGCCATTGCTTATTCTTGGTCACTTTACCTTGTATCAACCAGCTCCCGGTTTGAGTAATATGTTGAAGGACGGAAAATCAAAAGCAAATAAGGAGAAGATTCGTGCAGTTTGGGAGATGCTTCTTGTTTCACTCTCGTAAAAAATGTAATCGTTGTTTTTGGCTGCATGGAAGTGGCGAACTCGACACGACATATTCCGCAGGACATATAAAACGTTTTTATCTATGCGAGAGGATAAAATGGTAGTTTGGAGCAAAATATTATTTTTTAAAATGTCTTGACTTTTTGTCTTGATCCAGAGACACGAAGCCCTCCCCCAAACAGAAAACGGTTGTACCCATACTTACCTTAAACAGGCACGCAGACGATCAAGTAGGTCTGTGGCCAAGTGGAGGAGCTGGCCCATACACTGAGGTAAAACTCTAGGCTGTACGTGATACCACTTCTCTAAGCACTTAGTGTTTAGACTGTTTATAATTTTTGACCAGGTGTGATGGCGCTTGCGCCTCATGCCACCCCCACCCCAACAACACCATTATCCCGTCTTGGATAATACCGGTAGTTGAATTCTTCAACCTCCCTTTCGTAAAAGTACCTATAACTTTATTATTGCAACTGAAATGGGCTCTTTCCCCTGCTCGACAGTTGTTAAGCCTTCGTAGCACGCGTATGATCAACCCTGTGCTCATGTCAGATCCCAGCTAACTACTGTAGGTCAACAAAATGGTCAATAGTACTTGTATTGAGGATATTCTTCCCGAAACTCCACGGAAATTCGCTTAACTGCATCCATCCACGTTTCTTCCGATTTCCAGTCCAGGAGCTCCTGCGCTATACTGTTCTTAAACGTCTGGCGATTCTTGCCTGCCTCTAGCTGAAGGTGGCTGGAATGGAAATGCGGCTGTATTTTCTGGAGTTGCTGGAACCAACTTTGATTTCAAAGCATCCCAGCTGGAAGACCCATATTGAAGGAAATCGATCAACCAGTCAGGGGTCTGCTGTAGTCCATCCAAGTTCTTCGGCATAGAGTGCTCCAATCTCATGAGACCCAGCGGGCTGCCCATGTTTGCATTTGGTTACAAATAACGGCTTGCCTGATACTGGAGTGTCGGAGGTGTCTAGTTTGTTGTTTATTGCAATCATTGCACGACATATATCACAGGAGGATAACCAGTCAATCGGTTGTCGTCGTGCCGTAACAACAGTACCTGGTCGTGTGAGCAATGCCGATCGAGTCGCGTAATCCGAAGATCCAGCAAGAATAGCACCCAGACGCAGAATACCTGTCTGAAATTCGGCGATGTCGCGTTAACAACAAGACCTTCCCCTTGTCGTTTGGAGATGTCATAGGCACATTGATAGGTCTCCCATGGAGGAAGTGGCGTTGTTTCATCCTCATTGTCATGATCCAAGAGTTGATTGGTGACGCCCATGCTACTGGCATGGATTAGCTTGGGAACACCAACCCTATCACATGCAGATAGGAATTGCCTAATTCCATGCACATTTGTATTGTACATGTCGGCAGCACTACCTGCGATAACGTCTCCAGTAGCCACGGAATACACAGTTTCCGCATCTTGAAATGCGGTGCATAGTGACGAGAAATCCGTGTCGGTTCCGTGAGGGGTTATTCTCAGATACTCGATCGAGGGATGCGATAGTCGTTTCGTGGCAATGTCGGTTGGTGCAATATCCACCACACGAATTTTGCTTTTCCCATGCTGAAGCAATTTTTTTTGTAAGGTACGTCCTAACGCTCCCAGCCCACCAACAATAACTTGATAGCCGCTTGACGTCGCCATTTATAACTTTCAATGGTATATGACTTGGTACTACTCTGATACCTCTACTTCGTGAAAGACGATCACAGTCGATGCCGAACGATCCAATGCAATGTGATTCCTACGACTCGTTGTGCAATAAAAAACAGTAAAATAACGGTACCGTACATTTTCGAAATGATCTTGGTCATGGGAATACCCGCCGATTCCATGGCCACGAAAATTTAACGACTGTAAAATTAAAAACGAGAGTCGACAGTGAAGTAAATGGACGACTTCACTGTCGTATAGGCACAGCCATTCTTCCGGTTCGGAATCTCTAGTTTTATAGTCTATCTCTGTCTCGCTTGTTTTGGGACGTCAACACTTGTACTCTTAGCTCAGGGAGAAATTATGTCAAGATGAGATTTGCCGTGATTTCTCTCTCATGCTGTGGCTCCTCGGACACTCTTGTGCAATTTTCTAGCTCCTCCGGCCCGTGCGGTACCAGCGGCTCCGCCACGGTCAGGTGACATCATTCCCTTTTCCCCACGGTGCTCCTTTTGACATTCTTGGAAAACGCATCTTTGGGAGCAGCAATCCGCATCTTGAATGCAAGTATCAGCATAGTTTCGGCACACTGGAGGGGGGAAAGTCGGAGCAGGAACAGGAGGAAAAGTAGGAGCAGGAACTGGGGCAAAAGTGGGAGCAGGGACAGGCGAGAAAGTTGGAACAGGAACAGGCGCAAAAGTGGGAGCAGGAACTGGTGGAAAAGTCGGAGCAGGAACTGGGGGAAAAGTGGGAGCAGGAACAGGCGCAAAAGTCGGAGCAGGAACTGGAGCAAACGTAGGAGCAGGAACAGGTGGAAAAGTGGGAGCAGGTACCGGGGCAAAAGTCGGAGAAGGAACAGGTGCAAGAGTGGGAGCAGGAACAGCCGACACAATGGGAGCACTGGTAGGCGCTTCGGCCGTGTCCCAAGTGCAACCATTGTTCATTCTATCCGTACGAACGTATTCAAAGAAACTGTCTTGAGTGCATGGCGCAGTGGAGCAGGTCGTGACACAAATCACCGACCCAAGCGCAGAAGGCCTCAACCCCGTGTAGGCAAACGATGCCGCTGGCGAACAGTTGAGCACAGTCATCATCATGTTGTTGCCGTCAGGACACAGCTGACCAAGGGTGTATGCTTGTCCCACTGGCAAACCACTGGTGCAAGTAAATGGCGTCACGTCCCGTGGATTCATGTCAATGGTCAGGTCCCCTACATCGCTTGTCTGTTCTACATAAAATGTGACCGAACCAGCACCGGTGCACACAATGCCTGGTCCACTGGCATATGGCACGCACGATGAACTGTCAAGTTCAGAAATGGTGATCGGAGCATTTCCTGCCCGAATGGTCACTGTAGGCACTGGTGGAAGACATGCAGTAGCATCTGCTGACTGGGATTGAAGACCAACGATATATTTCCAATATGTTGCGTCTGCAGTCTGTAGTAGAACAGAAATGGGGAGCAGTGATCGCACAAACATAGCTTTGGCATTAACAGTAGTGAACGTTTTCATCTTGCGTCTGAGTGCTCAGAATGTGAGGTACTATCGTTAGTATATGATAGGAATGGTGTGGGGACGATCCAACAACCGGAATGCGGCGTTCACTCCAAGAGGCAAGACAGGACGTCTTGCTTGTATTCTCCCTGTTCGTGTGTACACATGGTGTTTTCAAAGGCGGAGTGGCAATGGCGACTGGCGAAGTGGCGAAGTGGCGAATAGCGAGAGCAGAGGTGCATTTTAAAAAATGTCGTCAATCGTGACTGCCGATTGCCGATCCATGCGATCACGAGTTTTTCGAATCGGTTGATGACAGACAGAAAGTGGTTCGAAGTTCCTTTCGCACCGAACTCCACCTGCACGATCGAGAGTTGTTCGCTGTTCGACAGTCGACATCACAGAAGAATACAGATTGGAAAGGCGTTTTACTGTGTGCAACAACGACATATTGGAATTCTAATTTCAGCATTGGATTCATTGTCAAACCAAACACGATGACACGATCTTCTACACTGCTATCTCTTGGTCTACTCTTGCTACCGGTGACATTGGGACTTGTTCCACAAAAAGTACGTCGTTTCGCTGCTGGGAGTGACAGCGATCATTGACAATGGGTGTCAGAGTTTAGGTGTTCTTCCTCACTCTTCTGACATTTTTTTGGTTATCTTGATTGTACAATTACCGTTTGTAGTTCTGGAATAGTCGTCATCTTTGTCGACGTAACAGTGAGACTGTTGCTTACAGAAAGAGAGGCCGAGGATCCCAACGAGTTCGAATCCAAATGTATTTTGACGATTGCGAACGACGCTGGCTGACCGAAGCCTGGGAGCCTTGGAATTCAGCATTCCAAAGTATGATTGCCGATCCGAAAAGTTTCACTACTAGGTCGGAGTCGAAGAAACAAGCAATGGAGCGTCTTTTAGGATACAATGAGGACTCGATAGCATCTCTATCCATGGAACAAATTGAAGATGAAACTTTGCAGTGGGCATTGGATAACCATGTCATATGGGCTGGTGACGACGACGAAGACGATGATGCGCTGCAAGGACTCGATAGACCAATCGGCTCAAAGTTTCCAAAAGCAATCACAAGTAAATACGATTCCATTTCAGATCTTATTGTTGCGTCAGAATGCAGAAACTCCGTCGACGCCCTCGCCTTCTTGTGGGAACTCTTCGCTAGACTCATGAATAACCAAGAACTCAACTCCGTTTATATGGTGGTGTTTCCAAATGTTGCCACCATGTGGCAGTATGATGTCATGGTGACAGTTCTGCAGGCGTTGAAGATATCTCGGCCGTTACTACCGGTACAAATGCAGAATATACACCTGGATTTGTTCCACCCCCGTTACAAAAACTCCCCGCGATTCTTGAGCCCTGCAATGCACTCTCCCTTTCCTACAATCGGCTTGTCTATTCAGAGTAAGCCATCTACCACTTCTCAGTCGTTCTCACAATCGGGAACTCTTCCCGACGACGAGGTTGCGGACGACATGGATGTCACACGGTTGAGACTAGAAGCCTTGTTCGCCAGTCTGGATGCAGATGATCGAGTGGCACAACGATTGTCTCAAGAAAACATGGACACCAAGAGCATTTTGGCTGAGTGTAAAAAGTGGGCCCTGTCCCGCGATGACCATCAGAAAGATTCCAAAGTGGAATGGCTGATAGAATCGGGAACAGAACCTTTTCAAATATATCCAAAAATTTGGTCGGACATTAGCAAATTACTTCAAGCGATGCCTTCGATATCAACAAGTATGATTGTAGTACCGCGATTGGATTATCACACAACACAACGCATCGCTATCACTGTCAATGCAGCTCTTCGACAACTGGATTCTTCGATCCGGGTAGTAGACATTTTTCATCCCAGTTCACCTTCGCAGGCACGCCTTTCTCCATGCGCCATAATTCAGCTTCAAGACACAACAATATGCAAAAGCAACTCGGAAAAAGTCTAACTCTAACTTACTTTTAGCAGACAGTTTTGAGACAGTGTTACACATTTTAAGCCAACGCGGCAGGTATGAAAGTTGCTTTGTAGATTAATACATAGCTTAACGGCAGTAATGTGTGCCATTTCGTTTCTTTCCGGTATTCATCCACTTCACCAAATGAACTGCTTTGCGATTGTCACCTTCACCAGCACCACCATACCAGCCCATGCGACCCTGTCGCTCCAATTTCATGGCAGCCTTGACAGCATCTTCAGTGTGTAAACCAACTTGAGATGGGTCCCTTGGGCGAGAGTGACCACGCGTAACGCTGGCCTCGCGTTTGGCAGCTTCACTTTTTTCACGCTTTAGTTTCTTGGCTTGGGTATTACTCATACCAGTCTCATCCATATCTTCATCTGGCAAAGATTCTTTTGTCTCGCTTCGTGCTCGAGAGCGCTCTCGCTTGCGACCACGTTCGCGATCCAAGGCTCGACCACGTTCAATCATCATACTCGGGTCGACTCCAATCTTGGTCATGCGTTCCTTAATAACTTCAGCATCTCGTTCTCCTGGTTGGTGTTTATCCTTAGCACGGCCACGGACATCACGAGGAACTACTGGCTTGTTTTCGGAGCGGTTCACTTGTGATCGCTGTCGGATGATCTTCTTGCGATCGCGAATGGCTTCCACAGCTGCCTCTTCCTCGCTGTCGAGATCCGATTCAGGCTCTTGACCCATGCGTTCAGCTTCAAGCTCCTTCATTAGTTGATCTTCCTCTTCTTCAAGCTCGGCCAACCTCTTGTCAATTTCAGGATCAATATAATCTGCAACGTTCCTTCCGTCGATGATTTCAGGAATGGCATCGAATCGCCACTCTTCGTCCTTGAGGTCGTAAAGTTCACGGTAATCAGGTGCCCAAACTCCAGGGCCACCGTTCTCCCACATGAGATCACGTGCTGTCTTGCGGTACTCAGTATCGGCCATTTCTTCATTGTCGTCGTCTACCGTCTGAGCGTAACCAGAGCGAGAACGTTTTGGTTTGTGATCAACACTTCCAATTTTGCCAGCAGCAATTGCGTCTTGTACACTATCTGGGACATGCGCTCCTCGCTCAACGTTGTCACGAGGCGCGGGATGGAATACCTGAAGTCGGTTCATGACTCCTTCGATCTTCTTTCCGGATACACGAGCATCCACACGAGATGTCAAAAGCTTTTCGCAAGCAGCGTTTTTGACCTCTGAGACTCCATGCTCCGAGATATTGGACATTGTCATTAGGGAGCAATTAGCATCCTTAGCCAACGCCTCGATCATTTCCTTCTTTTCTGAGTCAAGAGTTTCCCAAGGCTGCTGGTCGACCTTGTTGACGACGATAATCAACTGCTTGTTGGCGAACAAGGGCTTGATACTGCGAAATAACGAGCACTGCTGCTCGACAGTGTAACCACACTGCTCAGAAGGATCGCAAAAGTACAAGACGCTGCATGTCAAGTGCGCCAAGGCGATGATGGCCTGCATTTCAATAGTATTGCGCTCCTCCAAGGAATGATCCAAAATACCAGGAGTGTCAATCACTTGCCAACGCAAATATTTGTAGTCACAGTGTCCTACAAAGAGAGATTTGGTGGTGAATGCATAGGGTTGTACGTCAACATTACCTCGAGTAATCTTGTTCATGAAACTCGACTTGCCAACATTCGGCAATCCACACATCAACAATGTACGGGTATTGGGATCCAACGCAGGAAGACGCGACAAGTGCTTTCGAACCTCCTCCAAGTAGGCGAGTGACGCCTTTTGGCGTTTCAATACTGTGCACATTCGACCCAATGCAGCACGTTTCAAACACTTGCAACGATAGGCAGAGTCAGCATATTTGATCATTCGAATCATATCACGGGCAATCTGATCTACCAAAGACCGCGCAGTATTGAGCTGACCTAATGCCAACTTGTAGTGATCGCGGTCATAAAGCGTGTTACAAAGATCGGAATAAAATGGGTGAATGTCGTTCAAACGAGGAAATTCTGTCAAAATGGTACTCAAGCGCTCTGAAATCGTTTGTTGAGTGAATTTGACCTTTCTCATACTGGCAAGAGGGAAGGAAAACTGATGAGATGCAATCATCGGAAATTATACCAACAACTGCACGTGGTATACTCACTAGAAAGCCCGGATTCTGGTAATTTTGTAGCCTGGATGGATGACGGTCGGTGTTTTACGTTGTGTCCTCATCAACACAATATCGATCATGTTCGGTGCCGTCGGCACTGGACTCATTTTCTTAAAGTTGTAGACCGGCATGGTGAAAGAATTCTTTTCGCGGAAGCGTGGAACAAAAAGATTTCACAGTCACAACGATGATAATCCTTCTTTCCTTCAAAGAAAAAAGAAATGCCAATATGGCAAGGAAGGGTCCCTCGCGGCACCTTGTTCCCGCCACTACAAGAGGCAACGCAGTTTGGAAGGTGAATTTGGTGGTGGTCGAGTGGAGACAACGCCTTGCCGCCGACCGTCCTCACATGATTCACGGGACAAGGACGAACGAGGGAAAATACCACCAATGAGAGGATAGAGGTGCAAGTACCAGGTACCAGGTACCCCACTTATTACTGTAAATGGTACGCGAGTACCAGTAATTCTTATTATTATTGACAAGAGTCAGAATGGAACAGTTGCCCACTACAAGACAGACGCCAATTGAGATTACAGGCAGGAAGACTTTCCTTATAATAGATTTGTAGATAGGAACTGTAAAATGAACGTCTGATAAGACTTTTTTCTCTTGTCTTCTACCGGTAGTTAAGGGTATCACAATTTACTAGCCGTTGGGCCACTTTCGACTGGAAGCCACTGTTGTACATCAGAACTCACTTGGATTTGATATCCGGCTTCGAAGGCGCGTTGGTTGTCCTCAATCGCATCCAGGTCATACATATAATTCATCATGATACCGAAACTATTCTGAATCCCCTTTCTTGTCAAGTCGGCACCAAAATTGACACGATGGACCATGGCACCATTACTTAGGTGGAACCGGGCCACACCATCTAGTGGCTTTCCTCGATGTTTCTCCAGGACAATATATCTGGCTGCCAGTTTTGTCAAAATGGGACGAAGGACAGCGGCATGCTCTGGATCAGCTGATACGGAGAAATCGGCATTCTCTAGGTATTTGAAGAAGCTGTTCCATGGATCGTCACGTTGCACCATGCCACTATCAGTGAGAAGATCAAATTCCTCTTTGGATACAACGGAATCGTCAAAGAATCGACCATGGTCTTTGTTTTGTTGAATCTTTTCTTCCAAGCCACTTTCTGAACTTGGGAATAGGAGACAACGTGACAAAGTTCTGCAAGGAAGGGAATTCATCCTTTAAAAACTAATACAGCCATCCATAGAGTTAGATCATCCAAAATTAGAAAGTCTTCATTCACTGTCAATCCAAAATCAAAGAAACCAGCATTATGAATACTCACTGCAATGGATTCTTTCAAAAGATATTCGCCAAGTCCGATCCCTACTAATGCAGGTTGAGCATTGGTAATGGAGTAGAAAGTAGCACACGTTGGATTATCATCGGGAAGAACATCCATAACTTGCCTCATTGCCGATGGTACATGATGGGTCAGTGCCACGTGAACAAACACCAATGGTTCGTTTTTGAGTAAAGGATGAAACAACGCCAGAACTCTTCTCCCAGCCCCCAATCTAGTACGCAAGTCATCGAGACTTTTCATGGGATGCACTGCTTCTCGTGTGGCTATAAATTCAATCACTGCAGCGGGTGTCTCATCATAAGTAATTCTTTTCAGCTCTTTTGTTTTTTATGGCAAGTAAGCAAGGCAGTTAGAATCGGACCCTTGGATAACCTCAAAGAAATACACATGCGCAAGAATCAAATAATCAATCAAATCAATCAAATCAATCAACTTACCCAACATTCCGGGGCTAAACCATAAGGAAAATAAGCGAAGCAAGTAAGCATCTAGATCCTCGAGATGAGGAAACCTTTCATCGTCCTTGGCCGAGGCGCGTATCCAATCCAATGCACGTAGAATATCCACTCGAAGGGCAATCAGAAAACGCATTCCAGTCAAGGCATCTCGTTTGAGAATATACTCTAGAATTTCTTCATAGGCCGGCGTAGATGCCTTTTGCAAATGCGCAATCGCATTGGCTTGCAATCGTACCGACAGGTGTCCACCGCCCGTCGTCGACTTTTCGACAAATTGGTGCGATGCCATGGATACCACATCCATTTTGGGCGAACATTCGCGCGATAGAAACATCATAATTCTGGCCCTTTCACAAGTATCGGTAAGAGGTAATTTAAGTGGTGGAAGTGTCTCATAGCTTTGACAGAGTTCGCCGGCAATCTCGCTGCCAAGTCGTTTTTCCTCGATTTTCGACCGCGGTTCCAAGCCCTCTGGAGACGTTTCTTGTCGAGGCAAGCGAACAAGTAGTTCTGCTTGCTTTAATCGGTTTGCCAATTCCTTGATCGCTTGATAGGAACACCCCGCGTCAGAAGAAACGGCCCGCACCATTGGCAATGGACAAATATTTGTCGTCGTGGTTGTTGCCATGCAACTGAAAGTCAATGCCATCCGTCGTTGGCCGTAACGAGAAAGAGATTTCATAAAAAGAGCTGGCATTTGGGGACTGTGAAAGTGATTCTTCAATGTTTTGCCAATAATTGAATCATGGGATCATGGGATCATGGTGAGAAACAATAATAATAAAAGTCGTTCGGAACACGATCTTCGCCTTCGGGAAAGGCAGTGTGTCATGGTCGCATACTTTATTTTGTCATGGTGGAATCCTCGTCCCCTGAAACCAGTCCCCCTTTTCCCCATGTCTCCGAGTGATGGCAAGATGTCAAGAGGTCCAGAGTCCATCCAATCGTTGTGCAGTTGCCACTTGCCACGAAGTTGTCGAGTTGTTCTCCTCCCCAAAAGGTATCTTTTTCAAAGAACAAATGGTTCAAGTCGACGTCGTGTTTCCATCCTGGGTATGTGTGTGACTGTGAGAACCCTTGATTCGTATGACGGGGAAAAGATCCATGCATCACCCACTCACTGCCTCTTTCAAAAAATCCAAATCATTGCCCACTGCAACTGGCATGTCAAGGATCACTACCGTAGGCAGTGTCAATGCCATACGGTAGTCGCATGTTGTATCCAACTTGTCAACAAGCAACGCGAGACACAATCCGTCATTAGCACCAGTGGTCTCTATATCTAGAATGTTCAAAAGTCTGGGCGTATACCTGGTACTACCGGTAGCTGTAGTAGAACTCGGTAGCATGAACGCATTCTTGGTACTTTAGTAGTTGATAGCAGGAGGAACAAGACGCAAGATAGACTACCGTAGTTTACTCGATATTAGTTCAATCCATTTCTAAAAACATAAACATTATGCCAATAGCTACCCGTTCACTCTCTAAGCGACTGGGCCATTTGAGAGCCAAGTTTGGCAAAGGCCCAAGAGGGCACTGAGCCATTGTTGGGTTCTCGCTCCTGTCCGACCGGTGACACAGCTGGTCGCTTCTTGCAGGTAGGACAACCACTAGTAAAACATTCGTGGTGAGAGTGAGATCCACAGAGCCATCGATCGATGCATCCCACATGAAAGGAGTGATTGCATGGCAGAACCCTTAGACGGTCACCGTCACCAAAGGATTCCAAGCAAATGACACATTCCGTGTCGACAAGACCTTCGTCACCTTGAATATCCAAAGTATTACTTGCACTTTTCGGGACCATGATGAAACTCCACGCCTCATCTGGACCTCTCGAATCCGTGGGTTCCGTTTGAGTTTTCACAAATCGTCTTGGAGAACGGTATGTTGTCGTTGGAAGGTTGAGGATGCTGTCCACATCAAGGTGGCGAGCGGCGTTTCGCGCCATTCGAGCAATGTCTGCCTGAGTAATCACATAATCTAGTCGATCACCTTCCAGGGTGGAATATTCGTCTTGACCCAATATTTGATGTGCATAGTACGCTTCTGCAATTTCGGAAACAGAGATATCCACAGGCTTGGCAATGCTGGCATGAGGCTGCGGTGCGCTAGCGATAGGTGTCACCGGGCCATCAAAGTCACTCAAACTCACAGAATCTTCATCGTCGTCTTCGTCTTCACTTGCTTCATGGTCTTCTCCCGACTCACTTTCGTCGTCTTCCTCGTCACATTCGTTTCTATCTTCTGTCAGCAGCTTCAAGTTTCGGTCGCAGTACAATGACTCTGCATCTTGCGCCAGTGGGTACAGGATCCAATTGCCTAGCTTGGCCAAAAGGCTACTAGCCGACAACGAACAATGCTCAGAGTCTCGAACGGCACCACGGACATTGTAACACGTCTTTTTGCCTCCACCAACGAGCTTGCCAGTGATAATACCTTCCAAACCTGGGTGAGACTTTTCCTCTGACGGTAAATTGGCTAGGATTACGGCCAAAGCATGACACTTTTCAGACAAGGCCATGTCTCTGTAATCCAGTTTGTGCAATCGCATGCTACTAGGAGGAGCATGTCGAAACCAACCAATATAAGGTGAGTTCCTCATCCAGTGCAGACGGGATGACGCTACATAAAAATGCTCCGGAGATTTCACTCCAGCCTCCATAGAACCAAAGCTAGTTGGGGGCGAGTGTCGGAAGGAGCCTACATAGGGATTTCTTGTCAACCGAAGCCTTGCTGGAAGCAATGATGTTCGTCGCTGCAGCCTTGACGGCACAGAGTTACAACGCCGAATCCTAGTTGAATGATTTGGATTGTCCATGGCAGTTCCGATATAAACGAATAATATATGACCCAATGGAATTGCGTTTCTCACTGTACTTGTTTCTTGTACTTCCTGCAATCAGTGCTGAAAATGCAGTTTTGAATTGGTAAAGCGTTGCGTGTAGAAAAACAAGAGATGAGGAGCAGGGATCTCTTTCAACTCATCACAATCCGTCGTCCTTGGCAGCTCACCTCCCTGCTACGACGCACTTTTCGTTCGCAGAACAAAATTCCTTTGTTCCGGCGTGTACGGAAAATCTCGCATATGCATGTCGTGTGTCAACTCGCTCATCAGGTCATTTTTTCTTTTTGTTCTGCGCGACATGATGTTCGCAAGCCGTTGAACCTCTCTTTCTACACAAACACGCCGTACGAGGAAAATCCCAAACAAGCACCGCGGGTGCTGTCGTGGCAGACGTATGCAAATGGATGACACTTTTTTGACATGTATGTCTCTTTGGTACTACCGAAACGTAGCTTGGACCTTGGCTGGGCGCGTGCAACAAGTGATGTCCAGCCAGCACCGGCTCGGGAGTCACAACAAATAGTACTACGGTTCGTGCTCATGTAGCTTATGCGTATACATACCTACTTACCAAATACCAAGACACGGATGCGCAAGTCGACAAACAACGACTATATATGAGATATGAGATGATTGTAGATGGTAGATTCTCTCTGTACCACGTACCAGGTACATGTACAAGGGTTGGTAAATAATGGACAGTGAGAGTCGAGGGGTAATCAGCAATAATACTAACGTAGTATAATGGTTGGAGCCAAGTCTCCTGCACTGATATTACTCTTGGCTACGTTGCAAACTCTAGCAATTGCCTGGACTACTCCTCATCCATTTGGATCCAACCGTTTCGAGACTTGCTTAAAAATGACAACCACCACCAGCGTGAACACTCCCAAGCCCAACCTTCCCATACCAGAGCCCATTTGCTCTTCTACGCCTGGTACATGGGCATATGATACAATGTCGCGTCGAGTCGATCAGGAAATTTTACAACGAACCTTGGAAGATAACGAAGACGTGTTTCAAACCAACGAGTTCAAGCCGATTTTAGAGCGTTTCAACAAGCTCCGAGATGACCTCCGATCATCCTCCCCATTGACCATGCTGGAAGCACTTTCATCCGATGCATCCGAGGAGCGTCAACGCGAATGGAGTGAATGGAAGGAAATCCTTCAACCCTTTCTCGACCAGAACGATACTTGGCTTTCGGCTCCCTGGATGGTGACTGAATTTTATGTCTATCGACGCCTCATGGAGGCGATTGGATACTGGGACAAGGATTCTCCCGGGTACAAGTATGATCCATTCCGTAAACAAAAGCGCGCGGGCTTGGAGTCGTCGGTGGGGTCAGCCGAGCCCATGCTGGAAAAGATCCCCAAACTTCCCAAGACCGCCGAAGGCATTGACTTGGCGGCAAGCATTGCGCTTTGGGGGAACAAAATGGATCTCTCCATATGGCCAGCCGACGCAAAGAATGCAGACATTGATGTATTCTCAAGTATTCTCGAGAGTGCTGCCGAAAACTTGTTGCACGATGATCTACATCTTTTGGCTCAGCACTGTGAAAAATTGAGGGCCAAGGGTGGAGGTATCGTGGATATCATTGTGGACAATGCTGGCTTTGAACTCATCACGGATTTGGCATTGGCTCAGCATTTAATTGAAAGTGGGATTGCATCGTGTGTTACCTTTCAACTCAAATCTCATCCGACCTTTGTATCGGATGCTTTGGAAAAAGATTTGCGAGAGCACGTCGAGCACTACGTGTCACTGGACTCTCAAAAATACCCTCATGCCCAACGGGCCGGAGCGACATGGAAAGAATTTCTAGACGAGGGAAAATGGAAATGTCATGAAGATAACTTTTGGGTACAGCCCTATGCCATGTGGGACATGACGGAACCACTCCGTTCCAATTTGCGAGACCGATGTGACTTGGCATTTGTGAAAGGTGACGCCAATTACCGTCGACTGTTGGGCGATCGAATGTGGGATTACACTGCCCCATTTTCGCAAGTGGTTGGATCCTACTTTCCTTGTCCAGTCTGTGCGCTACGAACGCTCAAGGCCGAGATAGGATGTGGCATGGATGCCAGCCAAGTAGAAAAGGCAAAAACTATGGACAAGAACTGGCTTGTGAATGGACGGTTTGGAGTGGTACACTTTGGCAATGGAGCTGGAAGATAAAGATCTTTCACAGTAAATCTGATATATGCAATTACAGTTAGCTACGCATATTCACATCGTTTTCTTGTGATAGCATTCACCCCAAGCACAAACCGACTTGCTCCGGAGGATCGAGCTAAAGGATTCCAGATCCATTGGGTCGTTTTTCAACCCATCCCAAGGCACTAGCTGCTCTGGAGTTCCTCGTTGCCATTGTTGCGCTGGATACTTGGTTTCGGTAGGAACGATTTGCGCATCGGGAGGCAGTTGACAAGAGTCTTGAAGGTACCCAACTAACTCTTGGACCTGTGAAACAACGACTGGCGAATTGGACGTTTGCAGGACATTGTAAAGCACTTCAATGCGCTCCTCCACACTTGAATTCAGAGCTAGAGACAGAGTTGTCAACCACAACACTAGCGGAAGGGGATCATCAGCACTTTTACCATGTTTCGCCAGAATTTCAGCAGCTACGCGGTCTAACAAGTGTCCAAGTTGAATAGTAAATGCTCTACCTTTCAACCCAGCCATAGTGCGACGTGTTGTGTGTGTAAACTCGTGATAGGAACAAACACTTTGGGGGTATCGATCCAAAAGATCATTGACAATGGTAGTGAAGACCGTTGGGGTGAGCTCCGAGTTGGCAACTCGCAGTTCATCAATCTCTACCGGATCTAAGGCCGATATTTTCTCGACCATGTCTCGAATCGCATTTCTGTTTGTGGTGTTGCGAGACGATCGGATTATAGTGGCAATTACCCCTGCAATGGCCAAAAGAAAAATCTTTCCTAAATGGTCAAGCAGAATATCACTGACGCCATTCTTCTTCTTCTTCTGATCTTTGGCAATGGCTTGAGCAGCACTGGTAGACAAGAATCTGTGAGACTGTGATGTCGATTTCAGCTGTATTCCTTGGATCGGAGGGAAGGATCGACCGGTACAAGTACTGGTAGAGGGAATCAGTGAGCGAGCGGCTGCCAAGGAATGAAGGCTGTTTCGACTGGTGAATAACAGTCGCCGAGTCAAATTCTCGTTGGCAAATCGCTTCATCTCGCAAATTCAGGTGTATGGAGATAATGCTAATCAAACACAAATGGCACACTCCCAGGCGACAACTCGTGCAGTTTGATTGTTGTGAGCCATCATCGTGCCCACGTACACTTGCGTTGTCCCGAACCAATGGTATCCCCATTCCCAGGTATACAAGGTAATAGGTACTACCAGTATGGTTCCAAATACTGATATTTTTGCTGTAAACTACCGTATGTTGTACTTTAGTATAAAGATTTTGACTGTATTATACCGGTAAGAGCGGAGAGGCTCCTACTGTTAACACTATTGGCCCCCTAAAGAGGACTACATCTCCTCCTCTTCTAAATTGGCAGTGTTCCTCATAGCCGAACCGGGCAGTGTTGACCACGTGGCTGCTGAGATCATTCTTTTCATGTAAAAATGGCCTAAGAGGCATTGCTTAGGAGTGCATCATCAGTCTACTGCTTACTGTTTATGACTTAGCCATCGACCAGCAAAGCATGTAGCTGAATATTTGTGATGATCATTCAGAGACAGCAAAACCCCCAAACTCCAAAATTCTTGTTGACAGCGATCGCGGTCTGCTAGACGGCCGGCCGACGAGGACCATGGCGTCAGTTGCCCCCTTCTAATAAGAAGCTTTGACAGTGAATCATGATTTGTTGACTGGTTGAACCCATGAATTCTCGGTCATCCTCAACTGGCCTCCATGGACAATAACGACTCTCCTAGCCACATCTCATGCAGAAGCAGCATGCATATTTTCACCCTACATTTACTTTTCTTGGGTACAGTTTGACGGTTCTTGAGGCTTGTATGTACCATACCAGATACAGTTCGTGTCATTTACAATTCTAGCGTAGTTCATTCGGATCAAACTGACAAATAGGTGCATGATCAATTTTGGTTGGTAGCACCTAGAGACTACCTTCAAAACGTCCTTGATAGTTCTTTGTTCATTTTGTCAGAAATGTAGCTAAATTTTAATCAACAAAAGATGCTCCGAGTCCGCTCCAACGGATTTACGTCACACGTAAACTATCTACGCAAAAATTTTCCGGTACTGCATTTACACCATTTTGATGGCAAGATTCCTTTATTGAGGATTCCTTCACCAATGCTTCAACATCCCAACGGAAAAATGCGCGCCCGCCGGGCACGATCTCGTCCCGAAAAGATCTTCACCCACCTCGCCGCCCCCCTCGGGTTGAGGTCATTGCTTGTTCCAAGCTTGTTGCCACCTCTCCTATCTATTCTGTAAGTGCATTTCAAACATTATCTCATTTACTGTTACAGTCATCTTTCTTCTTACCAGTGGGTGTTGTTGTTCCAAGAATTGTTCATCCTCCAGTTGAAAGTTGACTGGTGCAGCGCATTGGCCGTCCAGTCATCTTTGATACAGTTGCCGAGTACTTTTCTTTGAGCAGCTTTTTGTTGTAAGTAATCATGCTGCATCTACCTGTCCAGCTTGATTCGCATTGTACTTACCAGTGTCTGCTTTTTGTTGGTTTGGAAGTTTTATTGTTCATCTAGTCTGTAAAACAATGGGGTGGTGCTCGAATTTTCGCGGGGAGATCGCCTTTGGTAGCGATTGACGATAAACGACAATTGATAATGCTGGTGGTTTAGATGGAGGTGCAACAATCTGTGCAAATGGCAAATTGTAATGAATCAATTTATATGACAAAGAAGCTACCATTAGGCTCCTGTGGTTTGCAATTAATCGGAATCATTTTGAAAGGCAGGACCGTCAATAAAATGTGGCTGCAATGAATCGGAATCATTTTTGAAAGGGTAGGAACATCAATAAAATGTGGGTTGCAATGAATCGGAACCATTTTGAAAGGGAAGGGCCGTCAAGAAAAGGCAACTACCGGTAATGTGCCTAACTATAAATTAGAATACTGTCGCGGCTTTGTTTGACGTCAAACGAAGCAGCGGCGGGGCTACGGCCATTATGCCTACTATCACTGTAGCTAGCTATGTAACTATTTTTATAGTTGTTAGCTGCTTTTGGTAGCCAACAGAGGATGTTATCGTACTCAAGAGCAGATGTCGATTTCACTCTCACACCTGGTGAAATCATGAAGTTCCGATGCCGACTTGTCCGAAAGGAAGGGGTTCCTTTCGTCTGTCCCAAGTTGAAATATTCGAGTCACGAATCGTGAGTCCCTAGTAGAATGGTATCCTCTTTGCACGGAATTCGGTATGAAGGAATCTTCATTTCCACGGTATGAAAAATGCAGTACTGGAAAATTTTGCGTAGCTTTTTACGTGTGACGTCATTCCGTTGGAGCGGACTCGGGACAGTCTACAATGAAATGGCATTGGGCTCAACAGAACAAGCCAAATGAACGTAGGGCCAAGCATTTGGGAAACTTGGCAGTCAAAGAGGTTTACGACAAGTTTGTGCTCGAAGCGAGCAGCGTCGAGACTGGTTTGCTCTCTCTCTGGCGATTGCCATTCTGGGTGATCGAGATAGAATCATTACCTATTTTTCACAGGTGGAATCACCAGAGGAATGGCTGATTGCCAAAAGGTACATTGATCTTACTGGAGGTGACGAGATTGGAATTCCCAATTGTCTTTCGAATGCAGCCATAAGGATTCCTTGTCCTTGGAAGAAAATTAGCCAACTGTGGACATTCTGGTCCATGCCATTTTTGCCCATCCTGCACTCGGTGCTTTAGCAAAGATTGGTCGTTCGGCATACTTTTTGGTGAAAGCCATTGTCCATACCAGTTCGTGGTACTCTCTCGGGTCATGGCGTGAACATCTAAAACAATGGGCCAGGATATTGTCGCGGAAGTTACCGAAAAGTACCTTTTTGAATCCAATGGCCTTGCTGCGCTGTCTGCGCTACAGCGACGGCGTGTAGTGGCCAGCGTTTTTCGTGTGCTACATGAAACAGAAACGGGTGAAATCAACATTCCAAATTTTTTGGGACTACTACGACATGGGATTCCCATTGCAGAGTCATTGCTCCGGTACAATGTAGAGCTTGTGATGGGAGAGCCAAGGCTCATGCAGAATGAAGATTTGCAATCTCTGTAAATCCTGCAATTGTGATACTGCTCTACTGGAAAGCAGGGGTATCAACTTCTTTGCTTGCTGGATGGGAAGGGAGGAGCTGGTGGCACCTTGTGCTCTCCGGCACAGGATTCTTGAAATCATGGATGAATTTTCTTCCAAGGACAAGGAAACCGATTTTGGCAAGCTGGAAAAAGTCCCTTGGCAGGCTTCGTCCCCTTGTGCTGACATCACCGTGTCAAACGAGGCTTGAGGTCAGTTCATTGTTCAGATAGTTGAAGTGAAGGTGACACCATTGTGGTCATTGGCTACAATGTCATTGCACCATGGAAAAATTGTTACAAGCGCGGGATTCACCATCCAATTCCTTGTCGATGAATCTTCGGCATGAACTCAAGCGCTGTGGTCTATGGGAAAAGGCGGGACACTCGTGTACTGCAAGGACTGGTTGCCATGTGGCAAGGGAAAATAGTGAATGGTACTACAACAACAATGCCCATCAACAATGGTTTACAGCCACACACATACCATAATCCGCAACCCTTACCGCCGACCAAATACATGAAGGCGTAAGAATCATTTTTTTCTTTACTCGGTATCGTGGTTGCCTTTGATCAACTGGTGTTCCTATCAGCCATGCATATATAATATTGAAATACCAGCTTGAGTAGGTTGTGTCAGTCATAGATTGCCATCGGACTTGGCTATCTTGCTGTAATCCATTGAATCTCGCTCTTTTATGACTAAACGGAACACCACCCGTGACCTCGAAAGAATGATTGATTTCAGATTTTGGAGTATTGCCGTTCCGTTACTGATGATGACACGAGAGCGTGCTCCACTACAAAACGTGGACGATCCAAGCTCTACTTGAAAATCCGAGAGACACGAATCTCACACCGGACTGGAGTTGAGGTACCGGTATACTCAGGATGCAAAGTCGCACGAGGGGAGACGAATGATCATGATCCAATGGAGGATGAACCAGAAGCCAAAAAAATGAAAATGAACTGTGATTCTCTGATACTTGAAAATAGTGAAGAGGATGATGATTTGGAAGTATGGAAATCCAAGCTGGCGTCGATCCAAAACGATGTTTCACAGATCGAACATGACATCACTACCATAATGGAACCTGAAATTACCGTGATCGAACAAAGCATTTCTGCTCTCTGGAATGACTTTTTCCAGACCACCCAAGACATTCACCCCATTCAGGAGCGCATGGATGAGGAAATGCGTCATATTGAAATGACAGAGACAGTTCTGATATTGGATGATCCCAGCGAATGGCAATCATACGAGTCGCTTTGGGATTTGAAATGGGAAGTGTTGGAAACCATCCGAAGTGATGAATCACTGGAAACGAAGCGAGAGAAAATCAACGAATGTCTTGATACGATGAAAACGTCTGTTCAAGAACACGTTGGGCGCCTCCAAGAAAAAAATAACATTCTCATGGAGAGACAAGGTCTCGTCAAGGTAAAATCGAGTCTCCTCAAGGAGAAACGAAACCAACTCCAGGAAAAGAAGCAGCTTCTCCAAGAAAAACGAAAACTCCTTTGCGCATGTCAGGCTCAACTTGTCAAGTTATTACCTCCCAAGGACGACGAGACCCTTGTGAGCTGGTGTGCATCACAGGACGAATGCTGTGCGGCTAATTTACAGTTAGTTTATGTTCAAGAGAGTCATCGTATTGCCCTAACAGGATCAACAAAATTGAGAAATATTGGCCTTGTTGATAATGGGAAGATACGAAATGATGTTCCCATTCTCAAACCCAGTGAAAAGCTTACCATGGCATGGAAGATGTTTGACAAGGAAATCACCAATGAATACTTGAAAGGAAGAGTTGACAAGGACGACTTGAATAAGTTTCATTTCTATCTATACCTGGATTATGCGAGAAATTTGGGGCTGGCATGGCAAGCACTTCATTTCGACTCTGAGTTGGGCAATGTCCCCACCATGGGTGCCTTTTCGATTCTATTCTTGTATGCATCGAAAGATGGTGGTTGGGTACGCAGTACTTTCAAAACACAGGAGGAAGTATGCTCATCACTTTCCGTCCTTTGCAAGTTGAAGGAGGACGACATCTCCTTCCAGCCAAGTAAAATTATTGTCAAACCAGACGCAGCGGCAACATTGGGTGAAGATGGATTCGATGCGTTTGGCATGATGATCATTAATAACAAGACTCGTGATGCGTGTGACGAGCACTCGTTCCTTCTTGACCATACGAAATGCGCATTAATGGCACTAGCAACCGTCATGGTGGTCAGTCAATCCATCCAGGAGAAGTTTTATGACAAGATAGCACTACCATTTGTCGTCGGGACAGAAGACTGTTGTTCGTTATACGTTGCAACTTTGACCCAGGAAGGGTTACCATCTATACAACTTGTTGGGTACCCAGATGGTGGTGATGCTAGGGACAAAGATCTATCCTCATCGTCTGTTGTCGAGAGAAGGAAATTCTTTCTTGCTTTGGTTTTTCTACTCAAACAGTTTAAAGACTGGTTTATACGTTACGGAGGAGATAAATATGATCCCAGGCATGCAAGGATGCAATACATCACATATCTTCCTACTTGCTTCCACGAAGAGGGCATTGGTGCTATGAGTTGTGATGAGAAGAATCAGGGTCATGAATACAATGAAAAACTGTTGGAATCGAGCGTACCTGCCTCTGCAAAATCTAATGCGTATTATGCCCGAGAAGCTGCAGCATGTGGACGAAAGTTCAGTGATTTGGACTTTCCTTTTGATCGCAAATTGCGGTTCACAGAGGAAGGTCGCATGGTGTGGCGTGAACAAACGGAATCTCCTTACTATTTTAAGGGTTTTCATGGGAGTCGTCGGTCCTTTCTGAAAGTGTGGAAGGCTGATGATGTCGACGAAGAGCTTGTGGAGTCTGAATGGAAATACCACCGGGTGGCATACGAGGGTAATGTCCCAGTTGCCTATCCAGTACTACCTGAAATTGTATGGTCAACCAGTTCATCTGGTTCTGAATACTTGGTCTTTGCAGTGGCACACTGGTATTCCACTAATATTTCATCGATACAACAACTGGCAAGCCTTTCCAATCGGTTGATTTATGCTCTTAATCGTTTGCACAAGATTGGCATTTTGCATGGTGACTTGAAGCCCGATAACGTTGTATGGGGAAGCGATGATGTTCATTTAATTGACTTTGGGCATGCCCAGCAAATCAGGGGCGCAGTATGCCTTCCAGGTACCGTAGGCTACATAGCTCCGGAAATCGAGAACGGTATGTCATGTTCCATAGCCACGGATACGTTTTCGGTTGGAAAAACAATTCTGGCAATGATGGAACGAAACAACATTTGCCAATATGCTGAAAAATGGGAATGTGATGTTTTGCGAGATGTAGGCATGAGGCTGACCGCTGATAATCCTTCGGAGCGGTTGTCTTTGGATGACGCATCCAAGGAGATTTGTAGAATGATCATCGACGACGACGAAGACTTCTAACCTTGCTTGTGAATACCCGATGAGAGAATGAACACTCACGCTGCATGTATGTATGGATGGCGGGGTCATTGCAAATATCAGTAGTTGCTATTCAGCAATAATTGACTCATCCACGTTCCAACTCAACACAACCTTGTCTTCTTGTTGATGCTAGACTTCCGATTTGCTGATGATTTCAACCAGCAGTCAACGCTGTCACACGACCCTCAGAACTCGCAGTCAACACTATTTAGGACGCTGGGACATTGTTTATGTAATGCACATGATATACACCGATAAATGTTGGCGGGCCAGGTTCTATACTCGAAGTGTATGCAATGGAATATTGTTCTTAAGAAAAAGTCGTTGAAGAACGGGCTTATGTGGGAAAGGTCGCTCGACTTCTTTCTCAGGTAAATTGTAGCTGTATCAACAAGTGTACTGGATAGCGACACTAGCGACCAATCCAAGTATTACAGTAGCGTGAAGACTTGCGGGTCCATAGGCATCGCTAAAACCAGCTTGCAATATGTTGACACTATTGCGCAAAAATCCGCTCTCATGTAAATCACCATGAAACTTTACAGTTTCTTTGTGTCTGTGAACTTGGCCGCCACCACAGTATTGATTATCAACCTTCCAATCATTCGATTTTTTCTCACAGTCAGTAGCGATGACAAGCAATACTATTGGGGCACTCAAATGCCCTTCGTTCACAAGGCGGATGCGCCGACCACTTGTGATCGTTCACTGAAGCCCTCTTTACAGGTAGCTGCTTCAGGATGGTCAGCTACCACTAGCGTACCCATGCATTTCTTTGAAGGTTCATGCGTGTGGCATGCGAATGAATTCTGGTGTGCAGGAGGTTATATGAACGCCAAAGTTGCGTCGTATTCTCTCCAAACTAACCAGTGGACGAT